>JANRGW010054820.1:0-19420 GCA_024733675.1 Psilopsiagon aymara | reverse complement strand
CACGGGCGCGGGAGTGGCCGTTCTGCCGCAGAGGGAGCCCGCACATCGCGCTTGGGCACCTTGTGAGGAGTCTCCATAGGTGTCTCTTTTGGTCGCTTTTTAACTGCCTCAGGTGCAATGCAGGCGTGAGAGCTTGGGGCTTGCCTTGTCGTGGCTTTAAGTAATCAGTGCAGGTCTGCTGGCTTGTGGATTCTCTTTTCCTGTGTGCAAACTGGCCTGGAGTTTTAATAGGTTGATATAATGTCGTCTTCTTTCCTGTAAATACTATGTAATTCCTGCAGTATAGTGGTAATGTGTGTGTAATGGGTTAGCCCAGCTTTTGGAATGAAGTTCAGCACCAGGAGTCATTGCTATATAACATGAAATAAGGAAAATCTGATTTTTGCTTTGTAGCTTCCGTTAGAGGATTTAAATTCAGACTTGCAGAAACCCCTGGACAGTGACTCTGACAGCGGACAGGGCAGCTGTGGAACAGCCTCTCCTGGTCACCTCAGCAAGGGGGCAGCGTCTCCTGATGATGGAGGTCTGTAGTAGTTCCATGAATTGTGCCTGGTAGTTGTTAACTTCAATGATGCATTTTCCAGTTTACCCATACCTTTTTAAGGTGTTATTGTGGCTTATCTTGGAACCCAGAATGCCTCTTTTGTTACTCAGAATGTGAGCAGAGATCTGTAAATCTGTGACAACACTTTGTGAGGTGTAGAAAGGGAAATAGTAAATGGGATGTGGGTCTCCTAATTGCTTACTTCCCTTATTATTTGTTTAACCTGTGTAGTGACTGTTGGTTTTGTTAGCATTTCAAGACAAGTCACTATCAGTGAAAGGTTTTCAGTTTTGCCCTTTTTTAAAGGTTAAAAGCCTATAAACAGTTTGGATCAATTATATCCTGTCCTGCAAGGAGAACGGGATTGTGAAGACTTGAGTTCAAGCTAATTTGCTCACTAATGTGTAACTTAAGGTTGAGCTGGTTGTTAATTAACATGTGGCAGTTTCCTCCCTGTAATATGCATCATGTTTTCTAATATGTTTTATCAGATTCAGAGGAAGAGATTTTTGTGCGTAAGAAGGCGAAGAGTAAGCAGGTGCTTCAGGACAGTGAGAGTGAAGATGGAGAGGATGGTGGTTCTTTTGTGCAGAATGGAACTCCAGGCAAAGACAAGGAAAATGAGGAGGAAGAAGAAAACATTACAGCCCAGAGGAAGAAGAAACCCCATCGGATTCGCCAAGGCCTGTTAGATAGTGATGACAGTGACACTGGTGACCCACTGCAGGCTGAAGGCCTTCAATCAAGCAGGAGGTCTGGCTTGCCTGAAAATGAGTTGGAAGAGAAAAGACCCCTAAAATCTGGGAAAAAGTACAGAAAATATAAACAACATAAAGGGGATTTTGAAGAAGAAACAGCAAAAAAAGCTGTAGAAAAATCAAGAAGGAAAAAGGAGAAGGAGAAAAGAGCTGAATCCATTAAAAAGCTGAAAAAAGAGAAGCAGCCTAGCACAGAGGTGTGTATTTTGGCAGGAAATCTGGGAGGTTTTTTTCAGCTAAGTTACATTTATTACTGCATTTGGTTGTGTTTCAGTGTTGCTGGTGTCTACATTACCACAGCAGGTGTGGTATCCTTGGAACACCACAGGGAGCGTACCAGTTTCATCCACAAAGAAAGTGCAAACCCTAGCACTTGATAATTTAATGTCAGTGCATGTTAAGCCATGGAGTTCTTTGGGGGTTTGTGCATTGCGTAAACTGCTTTGATTGGTAGTTCAGCTTTCTCTGTTCCTGGAGGAAGCTTTGGAATACTTTCAAACTGGAATTCTGCTCTGAATAAACATCTGCTTGGGAGGTTGCATATGGTTGCTATTTATAAAATGCATATTTTAAGTGTTAATTTATTCTCTGAGCCATTTTGGTCTTCAGTCATTACTGAAATTCCCTGCTTACCATACACTTAGGGAGTGCTGCTCCAGTAGTGAATATGACTGGCTTGCATGGCACATGAGATGCTAGATTAGACACAACATGTACTTCTTCTAACCTCTTTCATCAAGACCTTTTAAGAGTCAAATTAATGTTAATGAACTCAAAGGGATCTTCTGAATTTAATTATGTAAATATTTTATTCTTCTGACAAGCACGTAGATGGTGGTGTGAGGTATCCTTTAAATGACAGTGGATGTCTTCTTGATGACAAGGAGCTCTTTAATAATGGCTTAGAAGAGGAAGACGAGGATGAAGAGTCAATAGAATCAATAAGAGCAGCAGTGAAAAACAAAATGAAAAAATACAAGGTAACATTTGGTAGTGCTACGAGATTATTGGTTATTAGTCTTGTACCTGAGCATGTGCTGAAACTTCTTGACAGTGGTGGGCTTCTACTGGTATGGCAGAGGAGAGAAATAGTCCTTTGCTTTTTGTCTTTTGAGACGTGTTCTGGAAAGTTATAAAGATAATGCTGGAGCAGGAGCATTGGAAATCTGCCATAAGTGTTATGTGGGATTTGTTTTGGTTTATGAGAATATGTGCTGGGTTTGCTGACCAGTGATGATTCAATACAATTATTTCTTGCTTCTGACTTGTTTGCCTTTGGTAGTGCCTGTGTATCTGGACAACTAAATTGGTCTCCTTTTATGCACTGTAGAACAAAGAACGATTTCTTGAGGGTGAAGGCTACAGACATGTATTTGATGATGAAGATGAGGAACCTGTAGAAAAAGAACCGAAAAGGAAGGTGAAGTATTCTTCTTTTTAAAGCTGTCCATTGTTGTAGCGACTCAAATGTGTTTTGCATGCACACTGCCCAACAGTTGTGTTGATTGTCTGGTTTTAATCTTCCTTTTTTTTTTTACCTGGCTGCTTTATTCTGACTGCTTTCTCTTTGAAAGGGAAAAATAAACTTAGTCCCCTATTGTGTGTGCTGACTTCAAAAGCTTTTCTTTCTTTAAGGAGCGGAAAGCTGCAAGGTTGAGTAAAGAAGCCATTAAACAACTGCATAGTGAAACCCAACGGCTTATTAGAGGTAAACTTTGTATGTAGAGGGGAATAAACTATTCAAACCAGGGGAGAAATTGAAAGAATTTACTTGAAAGGTTAGAACCTTCTTTCACCTAGCATGAGTTATCAAGGGTTGAAGGGGGCAAGGACCCTTTTTTTATTCAAGGGTCTGTTAAAAGGTGTCTTTGTAACTAATGAAAAATGTAATTGTGCAAATACTTGGGCCTGTCAACTGGTGTAAAGGTAGTGCAATATTTAGAGCTTGATAGGCATGCAGTAGAGTTAAAACTGGTCCCACCATCCTGATAGCAACATCACAGATAATTTGCTAATGAATCCAGGGACATGTTGCACATTTGGTTTTCAAGGCTGTTGCTATTACTGGCACCCCTTCCCAAACAGCAGTTTGCTAGATTCATGTTTAAACTGTGCTTTTGTGCCTAGTAGATGTCTCTACTGCAAAATACTTACAAAGCTTCTTTGAATTTCAGAGATAGCAAGTAAATGCATTGCATGGTGTTTTGAATGTCTTTTCACCTCCTCTCTCTGGTAGAATCATCGGTGTCTCTCCCATATCATGTGCCTGAGGCCAAAACTGTTCATGACTTCTTCAAGTGTAGACCTCGACCACTATGTCAAGGGAATGCCATGGCCTTACTGAAGTAAGGACTTAAAGCTTCTTCATATCTTTTCACAGATTTTGAGGCTAACTAGACTTCTGCATGCCATAGGTGTTGTACGGACTTACACACCTGGAAATTAGGAGTATGTCACTGTTAACATAAGGCAGTGCTCCTCTCTTGATACAGCTGTACTACTGAAGTAATCAGGGTGTAGTAGTAATTCCAGATGAAGTAACATACTCAATGCAAAGTTACTCTAATGTGGTTCAGACTGAGCCCCAGCATTTTATTTGGACTATTTCTGCTTTTAAGTAATGTGTAGTAAAATGCTTAAGTTGCTATAGTCACTAAAGCTCTTGGCGAATTTTGTACTGTGATAGTGTAACTAAGAAGTACCACCTCTTCATATTTTCACTTCCTTCTCTCCTTAAAATGAGCTTTTCCACACTTTTGTCCTTCACCTCTTCTTATGCATTAATGACAATAATTAAAAACTGATTTCTTTCTTTTGGAGTTTGTTCTCATCCTCTTCTGTTTCACAGTAGTCACAGGTGATATATTTTTTGTTGTTAGGTCTGCTAAATACCAGCTATCCCTAAATGAAGAGCCTGCAGACAGTAAGAACTTCAGCGCAGATTGCAAAGATGGGCAGATAGAAAGTGATCAATCAGCAGCTAATGAACCAGAAACAATTCTTGGTAAAGATGTTGGTATTACTATGAACAAGCCCCTTAATGTAGGGAGGAACTTGGCAGAAGACTGTGCTGAAAAACCCCAGCAGGACAGTGATGATTGTCAGACAGTTGAGACTGTAACAACCAGTAATACAAAAGAACAGCCCTCTGACTTCCTAAGCACTGATTGTCAGGAACAAAAGGAGAATGAAATTCCTTCAGCAGTTGATGGAGCTGCCCTTGAGCAAAGAAGTGAAACAGCACCAGATGTACAATGTGCGAAAAGCAATGAACAGGAGCCTGGAGTGGTGGCACAGCCTGAAAAAGTGAGGAAATCCAAGTTGGATAAACTTCGTGAACTGGGAATAGACCTGTCCATCAAGCCAAGAATCAACTCTGGCAATGAATCCTTTATAAACCTGGATGAATCTGATTCAAATAAAGGTATCACTTTTACTGTTGCAATTCTATCTCATCTGTCCAAGTAAGCAGAGTTAATCTTGACTTTAAGTGGGAAATCTGGTTGTTTTGGGTTTTTTTTCAGGCCTGATCTCTGTCCTGTTTAGGTGATAGGACAGTCAGGCACATTCACTTACTACTATGGATTCTTTGCTTAATACTGGTATCCCTTTCAGCTGATGCTTAAAAGGGAAGTTGTGAGTCTTTAATACTTGAAAGCTTGAAGGACTGCTCAATGAGAACTATTTAATGAATGGTTTATTTCCATTTCTCTGTCGTGAATTATGTTGGAACTTATAGCATGTGGGAGCATATTTTCAAATGGATTCAAAATGAAACATGCAGTAATTACCCAGAAAGAAAAACTGGCCTGTGTTCCAGAGTGTGTACCACTGACTTTTTCAGCCATCAGTCTGGTTTTAGATACTCATGTTAACAGAAATTTAGAACTGGAAGTTAATTGGTGTTGCGGATAAGCCATGGTTAATGGTTCAGGTAATTTAATAGTAGGTAAGAGCAGTTAAGTACAAGTTACAGCAGAAATATTCTGCAATGGTGTATTGTTTTAGTAGCCAAATAGAATGGGTTTGCAAATATTAATAAAGAGTTGAAGTTTTTAACCATCTTCCTTTGGGGGGGGAATCTTGAGGCGTACTCTTGACACATTAATACTCAGTGCTTTTAAATGCTATAAAATTAATTGAATTTGCACTTTAAAGTTTAATTAATGTGTATTTAAAGAATTGGAAGCCTTGAAAGCACGTTTCTTGAAGCACACTCTTCAGATATCAAAACCAAAAGTTGAACGGACCATAAATGTGAACATTATCCGTAAGGAGACTACACCTGAAGGAAAAGAGGAACTCAAGGCAGATGTGGTCCCAGCAGTGTTAGCTGCAGAGAGCCTGGATGAAGCAGTCCACACCAAGCCAGGTTGGTGAGGGAGAAGTGATAATGGTTGAATTGGGAAACTGTCTTCCCTCCACCCTTATTTCCCCCTTTTCCCGTGCTATTCTACAAAATACAAGTGTGAATGGATCTTCCTCTGTGAAATAAGGGTGTTTCCTTTAATGGATAGCCCTGTTTTAAAAATGAAGCTCGAATAAGGACCTCTTAATTAACTGACTGAATCAGTGCTCAGACTTCTGGACTATTACCTTTTATTGGATCTCTCATACTTACTTCTATAGTGCAGTTTCTAATAGAATTGTGTGTGTTTGCAAACAGAATTTGCATGTGACTCTTGCATAGTATCAATTGAAATAAATAGATTCTTTGGCTGGGCTTATGAGCACATGCTATTTTTAGCTGCTCTTATTTCTTGTGCTGTAGCACATCTGCCCCTGGCAACTGAATGCTCTTGTTCCCAAAAGAGACAGTGGAGAGTAGGATTCTATTCTTAGTGTGCTGCAGTGGTGGAATTTATGGATAATGAGAAATCTTGATAATTCATGAGATTGTGTTGTCTCTAAATTGAGCTCATTGAAGCTGCTCCAGCTCTTACAGCTGCTAGATCAATTCATAACATTTAAACCCAGGTAACTTTTCTGATTTTGTGCATGTAGTTAAACTTGATTTGGATGCTGGAAGGCAGTGAGGTTAAGCATTCACTGTTGTACATCTAATGGGTTCATTTATTCACTTCTGTCCAGGTGAAAAGCTCCAAGCGCTGAAGGCTAAACTCCAGGAGGCCATGAAACTCCGTAGGACTGAGGAGCGTCAGAAGCGGCAGGCATTGTTTAAACTGGATAATGAGGAGATGTTGGAGGAAGAAGAGGAGGAGGAGGAGGAGGAGATGACAGATGAGTCTGAAGAGGAAGAAGGCGATCATGAGGTCTGTAGGCAGCATTTTTACAGAACATACAGCTTCTCAATTCTGCTCCCTCTCTCCAATGAAATGGGACTTTTTTAAGTTAGTAACAGGGGAAATTGCCAGGTGTTTTCCTAGAAGCTGAAAAATTGCTGTTGTTGGCATGTTCAGGGTTTGGATTGCCTAAACCTGAATTTATTAATATTTTCTTTTCATATTTATTTGCTTAAACAGTACCAAAACCCAATATAAGTGTATAAAAGATTCTTTCTCTTATATATCCTTGGCTCATTGCTAGCAGGGGATAATCTGAGGTCACCTGCCCAATCTGGCGTAGCATTTACCTTGGCCTTTCCTTTTGAAAAAGGATCAGAATAGCTTGGCTGTTTCAAGCCCCTCTGTGTCAGTTGTCTGAGTGGAAGAGGTCCATGTAAGAGCTGTGAATGTCACTCAGCTTCACCCTCTGTGTGTTAAAATGCTTACTTGAAAAGAATGCAAGGAAACTGCCAGATCAAAAAATCTCTGCTGTGTTTGGGGATGTTTTTTAGAATGTGGAATTTCTGCTTGGTGAAGCAGAAGAGGATAATGAAGATACAGAAGAGAAACATGTTGAAGACTGTGATAAAGAAACTGACAAAGAATCAATTGATGGTGAAAAGCTGGAGAAATCTGTGCACTGTGATTCTGTTCTCAAGCCACCTTCAACAGAGTCTACATTGATGCTTTTTAAGGACAGCTCCTCAAAAATGGGGTAAATAAACCAGGCTTTAAAAATGGTGCCTGAGTAATTTAAAACTTATCTGTGTATTTTCACTGTATTCTTGAAGTACTTTTTGTAGGTGTTTTCTGGTTTGTTCCAGTAGTTATATGTGCATTCATGTATATTTGCTTTAAAAAACTTAATGACTAACTTGTTTAGTGGAATAATTGACCTACACTAGACGTATTTGTGTGTTACCTTGTTTTTGCAATTAGGTTTGAGAGGCTGTCATGTTCATCTTGTATATACTGACAAATCCACTTTATTTAATGAACTGTAGGTATTCTCTTCCTGATGAGAAACTTGAAATGGAAGAAGCTGCAGACAAAGGACCTACCAAGCTAGGTAAAGTTAGAACTATTTTGGTAACTTGCACTTTTTTCTTTCACATGGCACACAGAGAAGCTTCTATTCGAGATGGTATTTGATGTCTTTGTTATTTCATCATCTGTATAGTTATATAGGATGATTATAAAAGTTCAGACTGGCAAGAAAAGGGGAGGGCTTGAAAAAACTAGAGGAGAATGAAGTTCAGAATAAAACTGGAAAAATATAGAAACAGTGAGGAATGAATAGGATGAAATTCAGTAAAAAGTATAATATGCATCCTTTGAAGAAAAAAATCCAATGTGAGCACAAAAGTGAATTTTTAGCAAGGTGTCAGTGTTGCAAGATAGTGACTTGAGGTTTTACTGGATCACAGAAGTTAAGCACTCTACTAATGCTTTTTTTTCCAGAGGATGACGATTCGTTTTCCCTACCAACGCTAGCAAAAGAGAATAGCCATAACAGCAGCTTTGAGTTGATTGGCTCCATGATTCCATCATATCAGCCCTGTAACAAACAGGCATCACGTGGAGGGAACTTCTTATCTGCAGCAGGAGGTTTCAGGTCACCTTCCCCAGGTTTTTTCAAAACAAGCTTTATCAGCTCTGCTTCCAAGGTAAGTTTCTGAGGCCTATTCCTATCATGTATTAACTCAGTGGGAAGTGAATAAATGTATTTTATTGTGCCTGTTGATTCTATCAAGGCAGCATCTAGCCAAATACTTCTGTGTGGGTAAGCTTTCAGGAAAGCAAACTGTCCCTGGACTTTAAAATATCTCTGCACTGGGAAGGATAATAATGACATTATAGAAACTTATGTTCTAAAACATCAAAGGAAAGATGCTGTAATCTGGTTTTTATATCTAAAATATGTACATTGTAAATAGTTTTTTAAGCATACTCATATGGGCTACACAACAGTGAACTCCTGTGATTTGTCAGAGCAGTCTGGGCATACTTGATTCCTGCCTGGTGTTAATCCTTCGAAGTAGCTTAAATGTTTTATCCCATTTTTGCTTTTGAATTCTAGGCTTGCAAGATAAATGACTTGTATATTTGTATATTCCTTTGACTAGAGCTCAGGAAAGACATCTGAGCCTTCTCTTCCCATAGAAGATTCCCAGGATCTGTATAATGCCTCTCCTGAGCCAAAGAGTTTATTTCCAGGGGCTGGGGAGTCACAGTTCCAGTTTTCTCTGGAAGATGATACTCAGAGCCAGCTGCTTGATGCAGATGGGTAAGTAATAGGTATAAAGCGTAGTGTTTTGTGACCTTGAACATGTAACATATAGAAATAAGGCATATAAACCAGCAGGGGCTTTCTAACTACAGCCTTTCTTTCAGATTTTTGAATGTTGGACAGCATAGGAATAAATACCAGTCCTCCAAGCATCAGCTGCCTCTGGCTAGTATGGATGAGAATGCGATGGATGCCAATATGGATGAATTACTGGATTTGTGTTCTGGAAAGTTTAGCAGTCAAGCTGAACACGTGCCAAATACCAGCAGCAGCAAAAAGCAGAACATGGAAGAATTGCTCAATCTTTGTTCAGGAAAATTCATATCTCAGAGTATGTCTTAAATTCTGTTTTCAGCTTTGCTGATTCTTTGATTTATAAACTTTATAAGGAATTAAGGCCAAATGTGAAACTTCTGAGAGCATTAACAATTACTCCCCTTTGTGGGACCATGCTGTTATTTCTAGGGTGCTCTCTGACACTGGAAGGGTTAGAAGTATATCTGTCTGATAAATTGCCATCTTATTACTTTTTGTAGCAGGTTCCCCAACGTGGGCATCTTCAGTATTTTCCAAGGCAGAAAAAGACAGTGACATAGAAGATCCAATGGCAGAAGCTCTAGCACTTTGTTCAGGCTCCTTTCCCACAGACAGGTTAGCATTGTTCTTCCTAAAATCTACAAAGGCTTGTCTTGTTTCACTCTTAATGTATTTTCATGTTCAACTTCAAAATACTGTAAGCAGAAGTGTGGTCTGTTTTGGAGGTGAAGGGGAGGAACAGTGCAAATTGCTCTTCAATCACTCTCCAAATTGGCAGCAGGTACCATTTTCCACAGCTGCTGTGAAGGGAAATTTCCCCTTTACTTTCACTGATAGTAAAAAGTGTTGAATAACTTGCTTCAAACTGAGAAAACACTGTTAGAATGTAGGACTTTTGGATTCTCTTCTGGGCTGTTGCCAAGCTGCTGGAGCCATAACCAAATCTAAGTTGGATACTTGCATTTTTTTTCCACTTATAAACTAGAAAGGTGTATGGCTGCCTAACAAAATAATACTGAGGTTTCAAAGGGGGATGAACTCAAAAATTAGTACTTGTCCCATGGTTTCTGTAAGTGAAGCCCTGAGGTCTTCAAACATCAGTTCTAGTTGGGATTTGAGGCACTTAAAGCTAAAGGGGCACTTAAAGCTAAACGCTGTTGAGAGACTGTAGCTCTTTGAACACTCACAGGTAATTGCTTGATAGCAGCTGATGTAGTGGTTGAAACTTTACCTTGAATGATTGCGAAGCCATCATTGGCGTTGAAATGAAAATGTGTATTTCTTTCATTTGCTTTTCCCTTAGGGAGGGGGAAGATGAAGAAGAGGAAGAAGAACTCGGTGGCTTTCAGCTTTTAACAGATGACAATGCGTTTGAAAGTGAAGAGGTATGAACTGATGGAGCAAGGCAACTGCTGCAGCCTTCTGCCTAAGAGAATTCCATTTATCTCCTTAGTTTTTTAATTATAACCATCAATACAAAGTATTGATACTTCCATATCAAGCAACTGAGGGTATTTTAAGAGCAATGTTTGGATCATTTTAAAAGTCTTCTTAATATTATGGTATGCTGAATAAAGCGTCGTAGCACAGCAAATCCTCTCTTTTGAGAGGTTTCGTCTGTGTTACTGATTGAAGAGCAAAAGAAGCTGGCGTTACAAAGCAGTCCACTTTCAGAAATCTATTAATTCCTGAAAACTCTCTGACAGGATGATAAAAGTGGAGGGAGTGATGGTGAAGCTTCGGAAGTGAGTGATGAAGAAGAGCAATTGCTGAGACATAGGCGAAGCTTGAAGAAAAAACTGTAAGTAAATGTTTTGGTATCTTAATTGCCGGATAGAGTATTAATAGAACTAGGAATTTAGTCTGTAATTGTTCCATCCTCAGCATTAATAGCTAATGATTATGTGGTGTTGGCTGTGGCTGGTTTTTTTGCTTTGGTGCTGTTGCACTGAATGAGTTTAACTCTGTTGCTGGTGGGTTATAGAGGATTTCCATTATAATTTTCATTATAGATGGAAATCAAAAGATTACAGTGAAAGCAGTGCATCACTTGACCAAAAAAGGGATGCAAAAATATTGCTGTCATTCCACGTATCTTAAGATATTTATTTGTTCTAGTAAGTAAAACATCTAGTTGGCAGTTATTGCCATCCCATTTAGTAGGCAGCTGGCAAGGAATGCGGTGATAACTTGGAGTGCTGCATGTTGGCAGGCTGTGCATGTTAGACATTCAAGAACTAAAGTAATTTCTCATTTAGGATATGTTTGGTTTATGTCAGAAGATAAATCTTGCTTTCAGAAAGTTTGTGCGATGGCTTTTGGTCTACTGAGCTCTCTTAATGTTCTTTTATAGAAGACTGCAGGAATTCCTGGAAGATGAGGCAGAGCTGTCTGGGAGTGATGTAGGAAGTGAGGATGAATATGACGGTGAAGACCTCAATGAATATGAAGAAGATGTTATTGATGAGGAGCTCCCTAATGAAGAGGAATTAGAAAACCAAGTACAGAAATTGCACATGTCAGTGACAGTATTAGCATATATTTTTGTGTGGAGTCATGGATGGGCCTTGGATTATCATCTGGATTAACCTCCTCCCTTTCTCTGGTGTTGACAGGAAAGCAGTGCTAGATGATGACAAGCGCCAGTTACGCCTGTACCAGGAGAGATACCTCATTGATGGTGACCTCCATAGCGATGGCCCTGGCAGGATGAGGAGATTCAGATGGAAAAACATAGGTACCTTTCTAATCCATAGTTAATAGATGGGGGTGAAAGATTGGGAAGAGCGTGTGCGTAGATGACATAGCTCTCAGTAGTCCTCCAGAAGTAAATAAGGTCTTTCAGATATTAACTGAGGGGAAGATGTCTGGTTTAGGTTTTTCTTTTTGTGTGTCGTCTTTCCATATTTTATGCCTCTTTTAAAATTAACGGGTTTGTGGTTTTTTTAATTTGTCTAGATTATGCTTCACAGATTGACATGTTCCAGAGAGACTCAGATAATGATGATGAAAATGAACAATTTGATGACACAGAAGTGAAATGGAGGAAAGAGCGATTTGAACGAGAACAGTGGCTTCGTGAGCAGGTATCAGCTACCTTCAAGAAAGGCATCTTGCTTAGTGTTTATGCCATAGCTAGATATGAAATTGCTAACTCCTCAAGTTTGAACTCTAGAAACAATATTGTTCCTAAATGTATCTTTGAATTCATTGTGATTTCTACTCTTCTACAAGTACTGTACAAAGAAACTGATTCAGAAGGCAGAGGCCAAATAAACATGTTCTGAAACAAGTCAGCTTCAAAGCTGGACTGAGTGCTCTTTGCTGCTTTAATTTTTGGAAGTTTCAATATTAGGTCAGATTCATCAGCTGAATGTGATGCTGTAGGCTTGCTGTTCATGAGTAGACTGAGATGATAAAGTAAGAAATAGTAATACATTTTTACAGTGCAAAGTGAATAAAAATGAGAGTATATATAATGAGAAGATTTGGTCTACTTAAAATGCCAAATGAAATGTTTGTTCTTAAGATGAACTTTTTCAACTTTACAAAGTGTTTTCTCTCTGCTACAGAAGGAAAATCATAAAGAGCAGGAGGAAGAGGAAGAAATAGGTGAAGACAGCCAATTCATGAAGCTAGCAAAAAAAGTAACTGCTAAGTCCCTACAGAAGAAAGGTAAGCTTACTTTTTATGGAAGTGGCACTCAAACAAGAGGAAAAGTTCAACTTTCAGTCAGCACTTGTGGTCTCCAGGGATCAGGAAACTCGTGTCTAGTTTTCTTATAGCAGTCCAAGCTCAAGTCTTCCGTGACTTGAGAAGCTGAAGGTATAAAAGTATTGAAAATATGCAACTGCAAGGTGGGTGATAGTTGTATGTATTTACATCGTAAAATAGTATGTTTCTTCTTGAAACAAATGTAGAATGGAAATGCATCTGTTTAGTCTTTTAGTCTTTGTTTGCCTTTAAGTTGCAGAGAAGCAGACTGCTAGTGGCATACAGCCTAGCAGTTTCTCCAAATACCTGTGACTTAAGGATGCACTATGTAATGTAGGGAAAGCAGATTTAAGTTTTCCCTGGTTGTGGCAAAAACGTGACTTGGGAGGAAAGCTGTTTCCAGACTGTTTTCCTTTCCGACTGATAGAACTCATTGCCAGTCATCTGTTGTATGGCTCATAGTATAATTTGATGTGGATTCCCACACAGAGTATTTACTGTCTGTTGTCAATTTTTGAGCTTGATATGGAACTATAGCCTTTCAAATGAAGTTCAGAACCTGACTTTTTCCTCTCTGTCTCTCTTAGCAAGCCCAGCAGTAGTGGCACAAGACACAACACTGTTACCCAGGAACCCATTTGAAGCGTTCAAACCAGCCAGTGACATCCAGGTTGGTGCTGGTTCTGAAATATGGTATTTCCAAGCCACATCTGTAGAACACAGCAGTCAGCTGCCCCTAGGTTCTGGCCATTTCTCGTTTGCATAGTAGGGAGTGGTTTTTCTCTGAAGAGTAGCCTACCAGTAACTTTTGCTCACATGAGTGGTTTAACACAGCATTTCTTTGGTCTTCAGATAAAAAGTGGGTCTCTCCTGAACAGACCTAAAGCTGTCCTTCAGAAACTAGCAGCAATGTCGGATCTTAATCCAAATGTACCTCGAAATTCAAGGAATTTTGTCTTTCATACACTTTCCCCAGACAAGAGTGAAGAGGCAAAGGAGAAATCCGGACTTCAGGTAAAGATTGATGTGGAATGTGCTGTCAGTTGTGTTGTAGATCATCTGAATGTACAGGTGCCAAGCAGTTAAGAGCATTTCCTAGTGTGTGCTTTCACCCCAGATGATTCTCTTATAATTCAAAATTTAAACTTTGAGGGGTTTCTATATTCCAATATAATAAATTCCAATTATAAATTCTTTATAATTTATTTTATATATAAATAGATATATCTTATAAATAATATATAAATATAGTATTTGTATTTATATTATCTATTTATAAATTCCAATATAATAAATTCCAATTTATTATAGGTGAAGAAAAGAGGTCCTTCTGCAGTAATAACACCTCTGGCCAAACGGTCTAAGGTGGACAGCCCAGAGGAAACAAGTCAAAGCCGAAGCATATTCCAATACTTGGAGAGCTGAGTATTCCTACTTGGGGCCAGAGGTTGTATCTGGTCTCTTTGCCAGCTGTGGTTTGTTGTGCAAATCTGCCAGCAACCATCAGGAAGGTAAACAAGGTGCTGTATGCTCTTGAGCTGTCACTTAGTTCACAAGTTCCAGTTATTTCCAGGGAATGGTCTCGTTTATTCCCTTTTTGCTCAGTTCTCTGTGCCAAATGAGACCACAGAATCTGTGCTTGGCTTGGAGTGAAATGCTAACTTGGCCTTTCCCAAGCATTAAGGAAACTTTTACAGTACTTCATACAGTCCTCACAATCTCACACGTTTCAGTGGTATCAGTTCCATCTGAAAATACCATTTGCATGACAGGTATGATGCAGAAATGCTGCTGTTTGCCTAAAGCACAGATGAAGGAGGGATTTCTGCAATTTGGGGTAAGAAAAAGCAGTGCTAACTGTGAGCAGGACATACGCTGTTTACACTCGCAGTATGAAACTGCATATGGCTTCTTCCAGTGTCTTATTTTCTCTAATGCTAAGCATTTATTAGCTTGATGTTTTAAGAAGCACTAATTTATATTTGAAATGTGTACTTTTAAAAAAGGACCCAGTCTTTTATGAGGCAGTTTAATAATGATTTCTTTCCAAGTTTTTATTACTGTTTACATTCATACACGTGTGTGTATATGTGGGGAGAGGGAAGAATATGAATAACGTGGGAGAGGAAAAGGGGGTATGTCGGGGAGGGTTATTTTCTTGGGGGAGGGGAGCTGTTTGGTTTGTTTTGCCCAACTGAAAGCTCTTAAATCATCCATTCCTGCTGCACTCTTCCAAGAGAAATCGTCCATTTCTGAACAGCTAGTAGTGAATGGCCCTCTCTAGAATGAGGAAATCAGATAAGGACCCATCTACAGCTATTGTAAAGAAACCTGAGACAGAATATAAAGCGTTTCTGACCTTTCTGATTGCATGTTGAATGTGTTAAAGTAGGGACCAGATAATAGTCTTCTTTGTAAGACTAAGCATCTTTAGGACTTGATGTCACAAACTGAGATTGGCAACTCTGTTGGATAAGTATCCTCAACTGTAAATTTTGTACCATTGTACTCCTGGTGTGCTACATGTAAAATATCTTACTGTATATTATGTTTATAAAGAACTATGGTGCAGATTGGAGTGCAACTTTACAATAAAACCTGGTTTTAATTTTGATTGAGGCAGTTGGAATTGATTTACAGGATTTCACTTAGTTGTATGTATGGGGTTTTCTTCCCCCAAATTGTTTGTCTCTTCTAGGCTTTTGGGGGGGCTTTTTTTCTTCATTGCTGCTTTTCTTTTGTAGCCATAACTAAGTCCTTCTCTAGGAACAGCTGCACTAATATTGGAATACAACAGAGATGCATCCATACTATGTAAATTCTGAAGTCCTTCTTATTGTACAAGTCACTTAAGTTTACATAAAATTCTTGGCCTTAAGAATGTTTCATTTAACTGCTTCAGTAGTTTTGGTTTTGTTAATTCCTAGACAGAACTTCCTTTATCATTGGCTTGCGGTGTGCTTATTTCACTTCCTTCTAGCAGTTCTAATAATTAGTGTAACCTGGATTTGGGGTGGAAAGTTTAAGGAAGAGAGTTAAGGAGGAAAGGTCACTTATCAGATGTTTCTTGAAGAACATCATAACTGGTAGAAGGTGTCTGGATATCCAATTATTTCTCTATCATGGTGTTTGCACTGATTTGTGCGTTGTACTAATTTAGCACAGATGTATTGGGCAGTAACATTTGAAGCTGTAATTCAGCATCTCTTAATTTTGTCAGTAGTACCTGCCACTAGAGAGCAGCAAGAGAATGCTCTTCCTCTAGCGAAAGTTGAAGGAAGAGTGAGTAAAGCTTAAGCTATACTCTTTGACTGAAGGGGAAATACTTAGGAGTTTTCCATGCTCTATGGCATTGCGAAGGATTACATTTAAAAAGACTTGTAATTGCTACATTTTGCAGTATAAAATTGTATGTGATGAGCACCTTTAGAAGGTTGGCTTTGTCCTAGTGGCCTTGTTGTCTTCTCAGCATATGCTAGCAGAGTGATGGCATGCATTTTGCTTTCCCTTTAGAATTTTCCCTTCAAAATATGTTTTGTTTTGTTTCAGAACCAAGAGCAGAAAAATAATGTTGGGCTTGAAGAGCTTATAAATAGAAACACATAGAATGGGAAGATTTTTGGCTGCTGCTCAGAGTGTAGATGTTTCTTCCACAACAACAGTTTGGGGTTTGTGAAATGCTGGTAAGCACTACATTGCACACCAGAAACTACTTGCATGGGAGTATATTCCATGCTGTGTTCCGGTGGTAGGAAGCCAGGGGCAGGGTCTGTAGGGGCTGGAATCTCAGTAGCAGGAGGGATTGATGCTGCTGATGCTTACTGTGCATCTTCCCACCGGGGATGAGCACTGTGGGCTTTGTCCTGGCCCTTGCTGCTGACCTGCTCCCATCCATCTCATCACTCTGGCCGGCTCTTCCAGGGCTGCCCCTGCCCCACCTCCTGTCTGGCACATTAACTCAGCTTTGGCTTCTCATTTTCAGGTATTGATTCTGCTTGCTCCTCCTGGCACTGCGATGATGCGGCTGTGCTAATGGGGAGAAAAAGCCCCTGTTGCTGCTGTAAGTGCCAAGAGTGGTCTGGGGCTGGTAGGAGGGACTGCCTGAGGATGGAGGCAGAGAAGGGGTGACATGTGGATAAGGGTTCTGCACACAGCCCTGGGGCAGTGGTGCATCTTAGCCTGCACAGAAACAGCCTCTGTGGGGCTGTCCTGGGCTGAAGGAAGAGTTCCTTTCTACTTAATTTGTGCTTTTCCCTTCTAATTGCAGTTACAGCTGAGTGTTGGGAGTGGTGCTGTTTGGTTTTGGCTTTGCAGGAGATGCAAAATTGGCTGCTTCTTTGTAGGTCACCAGGTTTTCATCTGACTTAGGCAGCTGTAATAATCACATGTCTCTGTGCCTCAGTTTCCCTTTCCTGCATGAGGGATGAGAAGAATAAAGCCTTTTGGATCTGAGCTCTGATCTTAGACTTGATGAGAGGAGTGCTGTTAAACTAAGTATGCACTATTACTTGCTGAGTGTGCAGAGAGAATTTGCTCTTAGGAACCTAAATGATAGCGAAGAAATTAAAGGAGAACTTATTAATCAGAGGAAGGGATGGCCTTTGGTCTGTGTTAAAGGTTAACACTGCAGACATGTTTATAATCATAGCTTTCACCACCGCATGGCTCCTCAGGGGCTCAAGGCAGTCACTGAATTATGTTTTCTTTCTCTTATGTTGTTTCTTTTTTTTTCCCTTTTTGCCAAGAGACTGAAAGGGGGAGAGAAAAAAACCTATTTGTTTGTCTTGTCTAATTTAATTTATGTTATTTATCAAATAGACAGGTTATTTGGGAAACCAGATGGACCCAGGCTAAAATCATCTGTATTTCCAACATGTGAAAAATTATCGCGGAGTGGACACATGAAAAGGAGTGTGCTGTATGTTTTGCGTGCACTTATCACATGAGCTTCTGCACCTCATCTATCCTGGACCTTTAATCACTCGTCCCAGACCCAAGTGTGTTGGGTTAAAGGACAAAAAGACCCTCAGGCATCCTCTAAGTGTGGGGCAGGGAGGGTGTCTTCTAGAGCAGCAATGTCACAATTATTTATCCTCTCTGGCTTTTACCCTGCTGGTGAGTTGGTGCATCTTTCCTCCAGGAGTGATGAATAGGGTGCTTTTTGGGGCTCATGAAAACATCGTTAGCATGCACTTGTATTTGGAATAGAGCTGGTGCTGGTTTCAGTATCTGTTTCTTTTCCTTTGGTCCTCTGTTGTTATAGAAGGAAGCACAGAAAGCAGCAGCAGAACCAGACAGGAATGGCTTTAGTCTGCCTGAAATGGAGTAGGTAATTCAAGGAGTGCAGAAATGCACCCCAAGAATTTAGTTGAAAAGCAAGAGGTGAGTGCTTTCTGCCGTACAAAGGAAAAGGCAACAGCAGAGAGGAAAAACAACCCGTCCTGCAGGACTGATGATGCAAAGATGTTGCCTCATGCGATGGCAGAGCTGGTACATAGGATGCCTGGGCCCCTCTGGCCATTGCTCCTGCTCAGTTACCCTGCCAGGGCAGAGCCTGTAGAAGGGTTTGGATCAAAAAAGACCCTGAGATCATCAAGTTCCAACCCCCTGCCATGGAGCTTGGGACCTGCTGGACAGTGGTGAGGGGTCCTGCAGGAGCAGGATACCCCAACTCCTGCTTTATCACCGAGAGCTGAGCCGGGAGCGGGCTCCCCTTACTATGTTGCCCAGCAGCTCCTGCCATGGGACTCAGCTCTGTCTGAGGCAGCAGGATTGAGTTTATTAGGTGACCTGTAAAGCAAAAGTTCCATTTTCTATTAACTATTAGTCATTAATATTAATTATAATATTGCATATGCTCCATGAGGACAGATGTTCAGGCCTTGGGGATTAGTATTTTTTCTTGTAGCATCCAGAAGCCCAATTGAAGGCTAACTCCAGCTATGCTTCTCCAGGCAGCAGAGATCTAAAGCAGCTGTAATTAAAGAAAATGACATAAAAGATTGCGGGGAGGGGGAGAAGCAAATCTTGCAGCTTTGCAAGAGATTCATTTTATTTTTAGCTAATGTGTTTTCTTGTGCTCCTCAAGGCTGTTTTCATGCAGGACGCGCTGTGCTGCTTCCCTTCCACTGGCCTATTGATTTTCAATAGTTGATGATGCTTGTGCATGGGATGATGGGGGGATCAGTATCTGAGAGGGTATGTTCCCTTTGCATGGTAATGTGCACCCTTCACACATGGCCTCATGCTCACCCAGCACCTCAAAAGCCACTTGCAGCATCCAAACTTATGATAATAGCTCCTGAGGTGTCACTGCTGCTGACTGCATCCCCTTTTGCTGCAAAGGGCAAGAAAGGAAAAGATTGGGGATCAATGCAGCTGGCAAAGACCCCCAGACATTTGCAGGGAGCAAAAGCAGGGCTGGAGGAGTTGGATTTGATCCTCATCAGCCAGCGCCAGAGTCCCAAACCCTATAGAATGCTGGAGGGGTTGGGATTTGTCTGTGGCTCCTGTTAAAAGGGGTGTGAGTGGTGCTGGTGGTGTCTCCGGTCTCAATGGAAACTGGGGCTATCCAACCCCATCGTGGTGCATCATTCCTATTCCTACCCTGCCTCCCCCTTCCATCGCTCCATCCGCAACAGGCCTAAACCCAGGGCTGTAGCCTGACTTGACCTGCTCCCTGTCAGCCCTTTGGCTTCAGTGCGATCCCATCTGTGGCCCGGTGAGGAGGTGTCCCTCCAGCATCACTTTCCTGCTGCAGAGCCCAGCTGGGGATGCACTGGGATCTGGTTTT
>JANRGW010054819.1:0-12383 GCA_024733675.1 Psilopsiagon aymara | reverse complement strand
GTGGTTTGTGTTATACCTTAGTTATTAAACTGTTCTTATCTCAACCTGTGGGAGTTGCATTCTTTCGATTCTCCTTCGCATCCCTCCATTAGCAGAGGGAAGAAAAAGGGGGAAGTGAGTGAACAAACTGCGTGGCTGATTTATGGCCTAAACCACGACACATGGTTAAACCCCATGTAGTTTGAACGACTTCTGGAAAGAATCATGCTTATCCATGCTTAGATTCCTCTGTCAGGAATTAATCTTCTGACAATAGTTTTCATGAATTAGAGCAAATAATTGTTTTTTTTTTTTTTTAAAGAATAATCAATAATAAAGCAGTTATTCCATCCTTAAAATAGCCAGCTTCTTACCTCAAAAGAAATATTGTGAAATTCACACATTTGTGAACTTCTTAATGTAATAAGCAGATATCATCCTCTGTTTCACATTTAATGAGTGCAATTTTTGACGAAACAGTTTTATCTTCATGAGCTTTTTATTGTTTCAAAGAAACACTTGTACTTTGGGTCATTTGTGTCAAGAATTTTTTTTGTTCCTATTAATTGTTCTAGATTATTAACCTTCTTGTTGCCCCTGCACCAATAATCTAGCAAAAGCTATGAGATAAGCAGTGTAACAGCAGTACATCATTAGGTGCAGAGAAAAGCAACAATGTGTAATGACAATTATAGGAATACCATTGGCAATGGTGATAGCAGCAACATCAATAGCAATAATAAGTTGGCTGTTGCAAAAATTAATCTATTACTTCTTTTAATGTTTAATGATACTAAATATAATGAGAAACTAAAATTAGATCATCCCTTTCTGTGAGGGCTGGAACTAGCCTGTGTTTGGCCTAACATACGCAAAAGGAATGATAGTCTGCACTTTTAGGACACCATCCCCTCCTAAAGGTCAGTTCTGTTTTTCTACAGTTTTAACAGGGCCTTAGTCCCTCAGAAGAATTTTCAGAAAATGTGTGACCTGCAGATTTGTCTGCGATGAATTATCAAAAACAACACTGCAAATTTAATTTTACCTCTCTACAGACTGCCAAGTGCATGACTTTTTGACAGATAGGAGACAGTCCCTCATCACAACATTTCTCAAAAGTAAAGCTATCAGACCACCCAAATTATCTTTTTTCTACAGGGCTGCTATTTTCCAGCGTGTTTGCTCACAGTCATAAGTCATGCATTTGTTTAAATGGTTATCAGTTTATGTGCTTATACAACATACACAGTTTAGTACACAGAAAGGCTTTGATTTCATCAGTTTATTGCTTCAGTGAAAAGAAGATTTTCTCTACTACAGAGAGTTACTGAGAACTAAGTAGCAAAAAAAAATCAGATGGCTTCTAACCTGATATTTCACATACCATTTCCAGTCATGAAAAACAAGCAAGAAGATGTCAAAGTTCCCTCTTAAATAAGGTAGTACTCAGTAATCTCTGGGCACATCCTTTTCACTATCCTTCTCCAGGCAATAGGATACTAATAAGACGGCCACTGCCCCAGAAATTTTACATCACTTAAAAGACTATGAAATACTACTGGAAAAAGAAAAAAAAAATTGTTTTAATACACAAACTGAAAAGGAAATCCCTTTGTGATTCTTTTACTGTGTCCTCCATGAACTGTGTCCCTGTTTCAAAGGTATATGAAGATAAGGAATTTTAAGAAGTCAGTCATAACAGAAGCAATGATAAAATGCAAGAGCAATTGGGTGCAACAAAGATTGATTTTATTAAAGGTTCATAACTCAGATTTCATAAGTTTCATAACTTCCTTAATAAGTTTCATAAGTTTCTGCTACTACACGGAATTAAGGGCAAGAAAACACTAAGGGATGATATACAGGTCTTTCCATTATGCCTGCAAAACTCTGCATTGTCTGTGACAGAGGATGATGTAGGGGTATGTGAAGAAGTATGTTTAGCAACTAGTGCACAGCAGGTGACTTCAATATTCTGTCTCAGAAAACATGAGGATTGTAATGTGACAGGATTAACAAGATGTAGCCATGAGAAAAATGTCATACAACTCGCATGATGAGCAAAACCCGCATGATGAGCAAAACCCACATGATGAACAAAAACATCAAGCAACTCACTGAAAACAAATTAGCAAAAAAATAAATTACATGATACCCTTTCAATCAGAGGAATCTTCTACTAACCCTGCTGTGCTTAAATGAAGAATTATCCTACAGGATCATGATTCCCAGGAAATGTTAACAGGCAAAGTTCAAAGCAAAATGCCTATTTAAACTATTGTAATCTGTAAGCATGAAGATCTATGTCATGGTTACCAAGAAGCATATCAATGAAAACCTACCTTGACTATTTACTTAGAATAGTTAACATCAGATTTTATTTCTGAAAGTTCCCTATAAAGAATGGGTGAGCAAGGGGCAGAGCAGTTGCACAGACAACAAAATAACAGTGAAAGGCAACTGGCAGCAATGCAGGGCCAGTTATTTTGAAATGCATGTATGAAATTGAAATTTCTTTAGAAAGCAACTTTTTTTTTTTTTTTTTTTCCTCCAGTCTATTTCAGTGTCTTAGTACAAAAGAAACCACAAAGAATTTCTTTACAGACACTTCACACACAGCTGTATGGAGAAGAAACTGACAATGCAGTCTGTTTTAGGCAGTGGTACCATTTAACAATTGCAACACTTCACATAGAAGCTTTACAGCTTCATACAACTGCTCACTTGTGAGATATCTGGATCTGGAGGCATCTGAATTTGGAGATAGCTCATAAGGTTCAGCAGTATTTCCTCTGACGTGGTTCACGTGTCGAAAAAAAGAGCCACTGTTGATCCTGTACTCTTTGCCAAAAGTGCTTATTGCTTTGTGCAAAAATCTCCTTTTTTCTCCTCATTTTCTCTTTCTAAAGAATATTTTCACACTCTGTGGTAGCTAACATAAACCTATATCTTCAGAAAATTAGTATTAATATAATAAGAATGCCTCAAAAAAACAGAAGCAGCTACTTCCACATAACAAAAGCTGCCTTTGGATCAAAAGTTCTGTCTATTATTTATTACTCAGTCAGTTTGGTCCATGAAAAATATTGTCTGACAGGAACACCAACTATTTATGGTTCCATTATTTCAACACTGTAGGATAACCATGAACTAAAGGGCCTAAAATCTGACTCTTCCCAGACACATTCATTTTCAGGCATTAAAGAAAGAAAAGGTAATACATCAGGCAGGACAGTTAGAAACATTTCTGAATAGGTGGTGGTGTACATTTTAAATCACATATGTATTAAAAATTCTTTGACATAATAGGCTTGTTCTTTAGGGACTTAAGTATGGGAGAACTTGAAGAAAGGTTGATGAAGCAATCTGGAACTTTTCAGGATGCAAACATAAGAGCTACAAAGCAAAAGGGGAGTCAATATTTCATTGGTTACTACTGCGTGGCAAAATAGATAGACTTACTTGAGATCCCACCTAGAAAAATAATTTTAGAGGGAAGAAAAAGGTATCTCAAGGCAGCCACATCACTCATGATGTGATCAATAAGTTGCCTCTGTTATCTTTGTGTTTCTGTCATTTTTGCATGAAGTTACAGAAGAATTTTTCTGTTCTCAAAATTTATAAAATACCTTTCAGTTTTGGTGCATAATTCTTCCCAAGAGAGTGATTCAAATGTACTATTTCTAGGTAGAGCTATTCAGACTCAGCTTGATAAAAATTTAATTTGCTTTTGTACTTGTTTCATGCTTGCACAAAGCCAGAGTTTAAGCTTCTTCATCCAATATAACTATAATTATATTGATATCAAATAATATCAAGTTTTCTGTGTTCCATCACTTGGTAATATTAAAAAAAAAAAAAACCCACAGTAATTTCTGAAAGAGTACACAGACATATTGCAAACTGCCAACTTTTTGAATCTCTAAAGTCCTCTTTTATTTTTTCTTATTTCACTTCAGCATCAGTACTCTCTCCAAAGGCTAAAAACAACTATTATCAGGCAATGTTTCTGATACAGCGCCTCTACCCCATTCACATTTAAGTATGCATACCTAGTTAGCAGCCAGCTTACAGTTAATGTTGCAATATGTCCCAGTGGCATGATTAACAAAACTTACGAAGCTTGCCAAGATGAAAGCAATACTGCCTGTTTAAATGGAAATCTTTAATACAGGGTATCATTCCATCTTCTGTATCTGTTTATTGTTGCACAATATGTTAGGAAACACTGTAAAATTTCCAGATTTTACAAACATTGAGACATAATTACAAAATTTAATATTTTCAGGTGTAACAAGAAGTTGAAATAATATTTCAAAATTAAATTATATAATTGAACATCCCTCCTGTAACACATATTGTAAATTTATTAATTCAATTCATACAATGACTAAAATGTGGAAATAATACTACAAAATGCAAATTCATAGAATCATAGAATAGTTAGGGTTGGAAAGGACCTTAAGATCATATAGTTCCAACCCCCCTGCCATAGGTAGGGACACCACACACTAAACCATGCCACCCAAGGATCTGTCCAACCCGGACTTGAACACTGCCAGTGACGGAGCATTGAAAAATTCCCTGGGCAACCCATTCCAGTGACTCACTACCCTTACATTAAAGAATTTCTTCCCTATATCTAATCTAAATTTCCCCTGTTTAAGTTTGAACCCGTTACCCCTTGTCTTCTCACTACAGTCCCTAATGAAGAGTCCCTCCCCCACATCCCCATATTCCCCCTTCAGATATTGGAAGGCTGCTAGGAGGTCCCCATGCAGCCTTCTCTTCTCCAAGCTGAACTGCCCCAGCTTTCTCACCCTATTTTCATACGGGAGTTGCTCCAGCCCCCTGATCACCCTTGTGGCCCTCCTCTGGATTTGTTCCGAAAGTTCCATGTCCTTTCTATGTTGAAGATACCAGAAGTGCATACAATACTCCAAGTGAGGTCTCACGAGAGCAGAGTAGAGGGGCAGGCACCTCCCTCAACCTGCTTGACACAATTCTTTCTTTTTGGGCTGTGAGCTCACACTGCCAACTCGTTCATTTTTTGCATCTACCAGCACCCTCAAGGCCTTCTCCACAGGGTTGTTCTGAATCTCTCCTCTGCCCAACCTGTATATGTACTCACGATTTCTCTGACCCAGGTGTAGGACCTTGCACTTGGCATGGTTAAACTTCATCAGGATGGCATCAGCCCACCTCAAAAGTGTGTCAAGGTCCCTCTGGATGTCATTCCTTCCCTCCAGTGTATCAACCGAACCACCAACCTTGGTGTCATCGGAAAACTTGCTGAGGGCACACTCAATCCCACTATCCATGTCACCAACAAAGATGTTGAACAAGACTGGTCCCAACACTGATCCCTGAGGGACACCACTCGTTACTGGTCTCCAGCTAGACATTGAGCCATTGACCACAACTCTTTGCATGCTGCCATCCAGACAGTTCTTTATCCATCGAGTGGTCCACCTATCAAATTGATGTCTCTCCTACTTAGAGACAAGGATGACATGTGGGACAGTGTCAAATGCTTTGCACAAGTCCAGGTAGATGACATCAACTGCTCTACGCCTGTCCATCAGTTCCGAAGCTCCACCATGGAAGACCACCAAATTGGTCAGGCAGGATTTCTCCTTAGTGTCACCATGCTGGCTGTCACCTACCACCTTGTTGTTTTTCATGTGCCTCAGCATGCGTGTGATCGAGGGGTGGGTTTAACAATGGACACTATTGCCCAGGCTATTCGTGACTGTGGAACATGCACTGCATTAAAGCAAGCTAAGCGATTAAAGCCTCTTCGGTATGGAGGACAATGGCTCAGGTACAAGTAGGGAGACCTGCAGATTGATTATATCACAATCCCACCAACCTGCCAAGGCAAGCACTGTGTGCTTACCATGGTGGAAGCAACTACTGGATGGCTGGAAACATACACTGTGCCCCATGCTGCCACCCAGAACACTACCCTGGGCTTTGAAAAACAGATTTTGTGGCAACACGGCACGCCAGAGAGAGCTGCGTCAGACTATGAGACTCATTTCTGGAGCAGCTGTATAGACATTTGGGCCAAAGAGCATGGCATTGAGTGGGTATATCACATCCCTTACCATGTACCAGCCTCTAGGAAGCTGCAATGGTACAATGGGCTGTTAAAAACTATACTGAGAGCAATGGATGGTGGAACTTTCAAACACTGGGATACACATTTACCAAAAGCCACCTGGTTGGACAACACCAGAGGATCTGCCAACAGGGCTGGCCCAGCCCAATCAGAACTTTTACATATTGTAGAAGGGGATGAAGATCATGTGGTGCACATAAAGGATTTGCAGGGGAAGACAGTCTGGGTTATTCCTGCCTCAGCTAAAATCAAACCCACTCATGGAATCACTTTTACTCAGGGACCCACATATACTTTGTAGGTAGTGTGGGAAGATAGGGAAGACTGATGTGTGCCTCAAGGGGATTTGATTTTAGGTAAAAACAGCCAATGAACTCGATTGTATGCTGTTGCCTGCTATATAGCACTTTTATAGCCTACCAACTAGACATCTTCAAGTCACCAGAGTGGCCCTGACTCCTCTTCAACCATCAACCCAACAATGAATGAGCTTTGACAAAACCAGACAAGCTCAGCAGCGACCAGACAAGTTCCTTTGTGGCATCAGCAGGCAATAATCCGCACTGCACACTCTCTCTCCTGCTGTGAAAGGCTATTACAAGAGATGGAGTCAGACATCATGGACCAGATGAACTCAGCAGGTTTATAGGGATTGGTCCATGCACTAAGGAAAAATATCTCACTCTTTGTGTTTGTATGTGGATGTATATATATATATATGAGACAAGAGTGATGCTATATTGAAATATGTGGGATCTGTGCATGATGTGAATGGTATGGAATAAGGGGTGGATACCGTCTGGGTTCAGCAGTAGCAGGCATTTTTCTCCATCTTAGAAGCTGGAGCAGCGCTGTGTTTTTGACTGGGAACAATGCTGGAAACACCAATGTTTTTAGTTGTTGTTTTGCAATGTTTACTCTTACCAAGGATTTTCTGAGTGACATGCTTTGCCAGGGAGGAGGGGAAGTCAGGAGGAAGGAGAGACAGGACACCTGATTCAAACTAGCAAAAGAGATATTTCATACCCCAGCACGTCATGCCCAGTACATAAACAGGGGGCAGTTAACCAGAAGGGCTAGATCCCTGCTCAGGCTGGGCTCAGTATCAGTCGCCAGGTGGTGCGTGATTTTATTCTTGCCCCTTCTTCTTTCCCTTATCATTATTACTGTTAGTGTCAGCAGTAGTGGTTTTGTTATAACTTAATTACTGGATGTTATACCTTAATTACTGGACTGTTCTTATCTCAGCCTGCTGGAGCTACATTCTTTCGATTCTCCTCTCCATCCCTCCAGGAGCAGGGGGAGGACAGTGGAGGAAGTGTGTGAGTGGCTGCATGGTTCTGGGTTGCCAGAAGGGCTTAAACCACCACAACCATAAAAAAAAAAAAAAAAAAAAAAAAAAAGAAAGAAAAAAAGACATTCTGGCATTTGTAGACCTTGCTTATTGAATATTTAGGGGCATACAGGCATATTCTGACAGATTTCACAAAAGGCCCCCTATCTTTTGGAGTATGATTGGTTTCCTTCATTTTATTCTCCTTAGTTTCCTTTGGATGGACCTCCAGTAGATAAATAAATAATGGCATTCATATTCCAGGAGATTTAGTCCCAAACCAAAGACTGAAGGCAGTTATAGTTCTGATGGCTAAACACTGTGGTCTTTTTGTGAGATGCTGAAGGAACAGCACAATTGCATGATTCTGAATGGACTTGTGCAGGTGGAAAAGACCTGAAAAGACCAAATACCTCTTGAAGTATTGCTTCAAAAACTTCAACATGACTAAATAGTCCTACAACATGTTTTTTTTTTTTTTTTTTTTTTCTGCAGACTTTTTTCTTTTTTTTCAGAAACATTACAGAAAGGAATTGCACAAATGTTTGCAGAGGATTTTTTTAGCATGGTTCTCCCTCATGGAATTATTTTGGCTGTATTTGCAAAAGACGTTAAAACCCATTTAGTAAGCCATTGGTTAAAATGAAGAGTTGCCACTTAGAAAAATATTAGCCTGTATGCTAGCTTACATTTCAAGGTGGCTTGTCAATACTGGAGAGATCCTTACAAAACAAACTAGGTAACTTTCGATAGAGTGATTGTTACAGTATGTCTCCTTCAGAAGACATTGTCTTGTCATCTGTTACCATCACCGGTGGAGACATTATGGTTCAAAGACCAAAGGGTCAGGATTTGCACTGATATTAATAAGAAGTTGTAGAACTTGAGGAATATTAGCTCTGTTTAGAGGGGCAGAATGTCCTCAGGTCGATTCTGACTATTTGTCAGGAGCTGAGGGATGTGGCAGATGATCCTACACACAGATTAATTTTGTGAACATAGCTAGAGGTCAAAAAAATTACCAGTGGAGAAATGTTCAGCTGAATAACACATTCTTTCTAATCACACAAAAAAATTCCCAAATAATTGTCCTGATGGAAACAGGAAGCTATATTATAATAGATGAAGGCCCAAAAGCAGAAGAGGCAGGACACACTAGAAGATTTAAAAATCATCTTAAAAAGAGGAATTTGCATCATGTCTTTAATACAAAGCTTTAACCTTTGATCAGCTCTGAATTGGTCAGGTAGTTGGAGTAGACCTTTCCCGCTGGAACTATTCCAGTCCCTTCCATTCTATTTTTGATACTCCTGGGCATACATTTTTCAGTATTTTTTTTTTTCTCCAGCACTTTTTCAAGAAAGACTTCTCATGATAATTCAGGGTAAACTTTCTATTTTGGTTGGTTTGGGGTTTTGTGGAGGTCTTTTTTAATTTATTCTTTTTTGCATCTTCTTTTTCTTAAACTAATATTTTGTCCACATCTATTCATAGAAATAGTTGGAGTACACTAAAAATATTGGATAATAGTAGGCCTCAAGGATTTCAGTTACTGTTCAGTCAGTATCCAGGAACTTTTTAGAAAGCTAAATGAAATACAGAGTACAAGAATTGCCTATTCTGCGGAATGAGTAATATGCAAAGCAACAATTGCACCTTTCTTGATGTTTCAAAATCAGGTTGGACTAACTAGTTTTTCACAGTTTTTACTTTTACTTAGCAGTGTATATAGATTCTTTCAAGACTTTATAAATCAGATTTCATATTAATAGTATTCTAAGATTTCTAGTCCTGTGTTTTCATACTCGTTTTTTGGTTTAGGTTATTTTTCAGAATTGCTGGATACTCAATTCAATTATCAATAGCAGCTGTTTCCCAATTTTCACAATGGCATAGTGTAATGTGCCAAAGAAAGAATGGAAAAGTATTTTTGTGTCTTTAGTATGCTTCTTCACCATATCTCTGTAGCTTTCTAGCCAGTGTGTCTTAGTGTAGGGCAGAAGATTCAAAGGTGGTATCACAAGCTTAAATAGGCATAATGATTTAACTAAATAGGGATCGTTTAGGCTTTTCTGTAAGTTTATCCATGAGAATGTCACACTGTGAGGCAACCTGTTACCGTCTGGAAGTGTTCAGGTAAAACAGAGATTCTTATACTCTAATATCAGAGAATGTGAAAAAATGAGAAACGATAATCCTTCTGAATTTCTTTCATCACTAACCTCAGGTGCCATGGCTTTGAGACAAAACAAGAAATGCAGACATACAAAACACTGGCTTATCTGTGTCATCTTGGGCTTCTGGTTTTATTATTGACAATATTATTCATTATTTTATTACTGACAGCAACGGAATTGCTCAGAGTCATCCACCTCAATGAATCAGTTATTCAAATGAAGTAGAGGTAATGTGAAAATTATTTAGTCTCTGTAGGAACTCTCGACAACCAAAATTACAGTTTTTTGTTCACTGAATTATATCCAAAAAGGTAGCCAATATTCTCTCAGGGATTTATGTAACAACATGAGTAAATCTCCAGTACAGGAAAAAAAAAAACTAGTTTTGAACTACTTACAAATGAAAACAATTTTCCAGCATTTGAAGAAGTAAGTATCCTCCCTAAACAAACAGTTAGTAAGAAAAATAAGAAACAATACATTTATTTGTTTGAATGGATAGTGTAAATTAGGGTTTCTGCAACATTTACCTTGTTTTCATTCTCAACAATACAAGATTTCATAAAAAAATTAGAAATATTAACTCACAGTGCAGAAACATCATCCACAACTGTAATGTACATGTGAAGCTTTAAATAGTGCCCCTCCTTTGGACTAGGTCTGTTGAACCTAATCCCTGTACAGATACTTATAGCACCTCTGGGTAGAAGAATCACAATTCAGAAAAAAAAAGAAAGAAAGAATAAAGGTTAATTAACCCCAGCCAAACCAGATCTTGGATCAGCTACAAACTAGTTTTGATTTAGGGAAGGGACCAAGAAGCAGCAAAATAGAAGGGCCCTGTTCAGCTGCAGAACTGCGCAAGATTGTGTATTCATGGAGAAGAAATCTCAGAAGCCTAATTGTAGGGGTAATGCCAGCAGAAGGAGAAAAAAGCATCAAGCTTAAGAATCAGGAATTCAGTAGAAATGCCCTGGAAATAAGTACTCTGGGAAAGCACTCTGGGACTGGAGTTTTGCGGTTACTGTAGGAAGCGACTGTGGACAGTATGACATAGTGGCGTTGTTTCAACAACTGCTTTCATCTTTACTAAAAAGCCATGTAAGGCAATACTTACAACTTCAAAATAACTTGCAACACTCCAAGGCACATATTAAGAAATAATTATTGATAATAGTATGGTTTTTTATATTTTAGAGGATACTGTAGGAATAGATCAGACAGTTATCATGACTTCCTGGTAACACAATGTAGCAATAAGCCTTAAGGTGATACAGAGATGTATGGAAAAGAAGTGAAGTTAAAGGATTAATTTTACAGCAATATTCAGCTTCTGTGAGACCAAAATAAGAGTAACAAGTTTAAGCTGTTGCATTTGAGATTAAAAATACGGTCCAGTGTTTGGGAGCACACCTTATAAAAGGCAGAAAGGGATATTTTTCTAACAAGGTGCAAAGGTGAGCTAACTGAGAAGCATTATTAGATATTAAAATCTTGGGGGAAGGGACAGAAGAATCTGTGTGTGGAAGCTATACATATAGGATATTATAAGCTTTTTCTTTTTTTTTTTTTTTTTTTTTTGTCAGGCAAGGCAGAGAGACAAAATTCTAAGGAAAAAATGAATTTTACAATTACATTCCTCATTTATTGCTACCCTCACTTTAAGGCAATGATTTAGGCAAACATAAACTTTAATCAATATAATGCAATATGCCAGTTTCAAAATAGCAGCAACTGAGAGGATTAAGATAAAAATATAGAGTAATTGATATTAAAATATCACTTTATTATAACCATGTTTTTACTTTCAAATGGAAAATTGACAGATAATAAACCAGAAAGAATTATCTATTTTTCCCCTGCTGGAAATTTGGAGGAATAGAGAAACAACATAGGCATGACATATTACTAAAGCCAAGAATTCCAAGATCTAAAAATGCATTTACTAAACATCTGATGGAAGTGCCTAATTATATAGCAACTTTTATTTTTTAGAATTTTCAAAAAAACCTCTCATCTACAGAACCAAAATGCAAAATGCTCTATGAAGTAATTTGCTTATCTAAAATATTCCTGCTTAGAGACTATAATGCTAGGGCAAAATCCAAGAATGATCCCAGACACAACATAACTTTAATTCTTTTTTTTTTTTTCATAAAGTAGAAAGATATTAGAAAACAAGAATGGTTATGCATTAGTGAGAATAAGTATGGAAACAGTGCACTAAGTCTGATGTTCATACAAGAATGCTGAAGACGGTAATAGATAACTAAATACTAGTGTTAAATTATTCAGTATGTATTACATGTTTAGTAAGTGTTGCCACCTTTGTAGAATTTTACCTGTTGTGTCCAAATATTGTAACTAGGGCTTGACATGCACAAAGGGCTGCTAGTTGCTTTTAAAATATATTGATATTCTTACTTCAAACACAGAAATTCTCTCAGAGAAAACAATATTGCTTGCAGGAGAAAATATGTATATAAAATGATCATTTTCACTGAAGTATGTGAAAGGAGGACGCAAGAAACACTACAGAAAAACTGTAGCATGACAAGGACGAAATACATGCATATACACATGCAAATTATATATATGTATATACACATGCACATACATATGCATATGCACATACACACATATCAGAAACAACTCTGGGGATTGGTGCTGCTCCAGAGAGAGTCTAAGACACCAATGTCATGGTTTAAGCCATAAATCAGCCACGCAGTTTGTTCACTCACTTCCCCCTTTTTCTTCCCTCTGCTCCTGG
>JANRGW010054815.1:0-10869 GCA_024733675.1 Psilopsiagon aymara | reverse complement strand
TATGAGGGGACGTGGGGGGGACATGGGTAGCACTAGGGTGACATAGGGGTGGCACTGGGGAGTATGGGGTGGCATGGGGTGGCATAAAGTGACATAGATACACCATGGAGTGCCATACAGTTGCCATAGGGTACCATGGGATGCCACAGGGGTGACATAGGGATACCATAGGGTGCCATGGGAATGCCATGGGGGTGACATAGGGATACCATAGGATGCCATGGGAATGCCATAGGGGTACCATGGGGTGCTGTGGGGTACGAGGTGCGGTGCTGAGCACAGTGCCCACAGGTACGTGCCCGAGGGGCTGCAGTGCTCCTGTGGCCCCGACTGGTACACAGTGGGCACCAAGTACCGCAGCGAGTACTACACATGGTTCCTCTTCATCTTCTGCTTCATCGTGCCCCTGTCCCTCATCATCTTCTCCTACTCCCAGCTGCTCAGCGCCCTGCGTGCCGTGAGTGCCGCACCGGGATGGGACGGGATGGGAGGGAGGGATGGGGATGGAGGTGGAGATGAAGTGATGGAGGAAAGGAAGGATGGCCAAAGGAGGAGAGGGAGTGCTGCTGAGTAGGAGAGAGGAAAGGAGTGATGGAGAAATGGAGATGGAGATGGAAATGGAGGGAAAGAGATGGAAACATGGATGGAGGGATGGAGAGATGGAGGGAAGGAAGGGAGGAGGAAGGGAAGAATGGATGGAGGAAGGAGAGATGGCCAAAGGAAGGGGGGGGGGGAGCTAAAGAGGGATGGGAAGCAGCAGAGATGTAGGGATGGAGATGTAGGGAGAGAGATGGAGGGAGGAAGCGAGGTGGGATGGAGATGGAGATGTGGGGAAGGAGAGATGGAGATGGAGGCAGGATGGGGCAGGATGAAGACAGCGTGGGGCAGGGCAAAGGCAGAATGGATGTGGGATGGATGCAGGTGCCCATGGGTGTCCGTGCCTGGGCGCAGGTAGGATGGATGGAGGTGGGGTGGGTGAATACAGGATGGAAGGATGTGGGATGGATGCGGGTGTCGATGCCTGGCTGCAGGTGGATACGGGATGAATATGGGGTGGATGGATGCAGGATGGATGCGGGTGATGGTGCCTGGGTGCAGGTGGATGGACAGATATGGGATAGATATGGGGTGGATGGACATGGGATGGATGGAGGTGGGAAGGATGCAGGGTGGATATGGGATGGATGAGGGTGGTCCCTATGGGTGTCAGTGCCCAGGTACAGGTGGGATGGATGAATACAGGATGGATGGATGCGGGATGGATGAATGCAGGATGGATGGATGTGGGATGGATGAATGCAGGATGGATGGATTTGGGATGGATGTGGGATGGATGTGGGACGGATTTGGGATGGATGTGGGATGGATGGATGTGGGATGGATGTGGGATGGATTTGGGATGGATGTGGGATGGATGTGGGATGGATGTGGGATGGATTTGGGATGGATGTGGGATGGATGGATGTGGGATGGATGTGGGATGGATTTGGGATGGATGCGGGATGGATGTGGGATGGATGTGGGATGGATTTGGGATGGATGTGGGATGGATGTGGGATGGATGTGGGATGGATGCGGGATGGATGCAGGATGGATGCGGGATGGATGCGGGATGGATGCGGGATGAATGCGGGATGGATGCGGGATGGATGGGGGATGGATGCGGGATGGATGCGGGATGGATGTGGGATGGATGTGGGATGGATTTGGGATGGATGTGGGATGCATGTGGGATGCATGTGGGATGGATTTGGGATGGATGTGGGATGGATGTGGGATGGATGCGGGATGGGGTCGGTCCCCGTGCCTGGCGCAGGTGGCGGCGCAGCAGCAGGAGTCAGCCACGACGCAGAAGGCGGAGCGGGAGGTGTCGCGCATGGTGGTGGTGATGGTGGGGTCCTTCTGCATCTGCTACGTGCCCTACGCGGCCCTGGCCATGTACATGGTGAACAACCGCGAGCACGGCATCGACCTGCGCCTCGTCACCATCCCCGCCTTCTTCTCCAAGAGCTCCTGCGTCTACAACCCCATCATCTACTGCTTCATGAACAAACAGGTGAGAGCCGGGACACGGCACAGCGGGGACACCCGGGGGATGGGGACAGCACATGGACAACGGGGACACCGTGGGGCACAAGGGGGACACCTGGGGACCACACACCCTGATAATGGGAACATCATGGGATACACAGGTGATGGGGACACCTGGACAGTGGGGACACCACGGATGATGGGGACATCTACTCAGGAGTATCTGGGGACCGGGGACATCATGGGATATAAGGATGATGGGAACATCTAAGGAAAGCTGGGCGAGGGGGACACCACAGGACGCAGACATTGGGCACATCCAAGGACACATGGACAATGGGGATGTGCAGGGGTTTGGGAACACCCGGAGACCTGGGACATTCCTGGACACATGGGCAATGGAACATTAGGGGACACAAGCAGGATGGGGCCATCCAAGGAAATGTGGATGATGGGGACACCACAACAATGGGGACACCCGGATGTGCTCAAGGACATCTGGGGACCTGGGACACGTGGATGATGGGGACACCATGGGACACATGGACAGTGGGGACTTCCAGGGGTTCAGGAACATTGGGGGACTAAGGACAACGGGGGACATAAGGATGATGAGGACATCCAAGGAAACCTGGGTGATGGGGACAGCCAGGGACACACAGATAACGGGCACATCCCGGGACATCAGGGCAATGGGGACACATTGGGGTGCTCATCTGGGGACCTGGGCCCCCGGGGACATCAGGGTAATGGGGACACCATGGAGACATCCAATAGCTCAAGAACATCTGGGGACCAGAGACATCATGGGACACAAGGGCGCCCAAGTATATCCAAAGGCACCAGGGCAACGGAGACACCACGGGACACATGGATGATGGGGACATCCCAGGACACCAGGGCAATGGGGACACATTGGGGTACCCGAAGACATCCATGGACCAGGACTGTTGGGGACTTTGTGGACCAGGATCACCCAGGGATGCCCATGGGGACAAAGATGACCCAGGGATGCCCATGGAGAGGGGACCACGAACGCCTTGGGATGGGCACGAGGGACACTTGGGCATGCCCGGGCCACCTCCAGGTCCCCAGAGCCAGGAGATGGGACCACGGTGCCACCATGGGGTGGAAGGTGGTGCCAGGGATGGGGACCATGGGGCCGATCCCCTCCGTTGCCCCCGCAGTTCCGAGGCTGCATCATGGAGATGGTTTGTGGGAAGCCCATGACGGATGACTCGGACGTGTCCAGCTCTGCCCAGAGGACAGAGGTCTCCTCCGTGTCCTCCAGCCAGGTCAGCCCCAACTGAGGAGCCGCCAGCCACAGCCCCCCCCTGCTATGGGGCTGGGGCCACCCCACTGCCGGCCCAGGATGTAGGTGCTGGTGGGACAATAAAGCACCACCCTGGTCCCAATTCAATGAGGAGCTTCTGTGGCCCCACAAGGGGGTGGGGATGGGGGAGATCATGTGTGGGGCTCAGCGCCACAGTGCTGTGCCCCAGGGAGGTGTCACTGTGGGGCTCTGTACCACTGGCCTGCACAGGACACGCAGGGAGGGATGTGGGATGGAGTCCACCATCCATCTGTGGAGCTGAAGTGGTTCTGGACCCCCCATCCATGGGGCTGGAGTGCATCTGGATCTCCTCTATGAGGCTGGGGTGGTGCTGAGCCCCTCACACATGGGGCTGGGCTGGATCCCCGCCATGAGACTGAGGCAAGGATGGATCCCATCCCCGGGGTTGGAGTGAAGCTGGGGCCTCCCCATGGGGCTATGGTGGTTTTGAGCCCCACATCCATGGGGCTGGGGCAAGACTGGATCCCATCCATAAGGGCGGTGTGGTGCTGAACCGCATCCATGGGGCTGGATCCAGTGGGCAGGACCCCCCTGAGCCCCACACACCTCCCCATGGCCTCAGGATCCCCATATCCCAACTCATGGCAGGGGTGGGAAGCGATTCTGGAGCCACATCAGCCCCTCTCCAGCCACGTAACCACTTCCAAAGGGATGGCATTGGGCCCCATCCTGCTCCGGGGGAGCCAGGGGGAGGGCACCCCTCCAGGGCCTGAGTTGGGGATAAAGCCAAAGGAATTCCATCAGGAGGCAGCATGGGGGGGATGGAAATGGGATTTATTGAGCCACAGTTGGACATAACTGAACCCATCCCAACAAACACCCAGGGAATAAACACGGGGGGATGAGGGGATGGGAATTCGGGAAGGAAATTAGTGTTGGAGTCGTTAATGCTGCTCCCAGCTCCAAATCCATTTGGGAAGGGGAAGTTGGAGCCGAATCCCAGCCCGGGATAATTGGATCCACCATGGAGCTCTATCCAAACCCAAGTGGGAAGAGCACCTATCCCTGTGGTTGGTGGTTTAACCCCTGGAGTGGGATTGAGGGCAGAATCGGGGGGGGATTTTCCATACACCCCCTCAACCAGCGACTGGCACCAACCAGTCGGATCCACGCTGGTGCCAGGATGGAATCATGTCATTCCCGGATCCACGTGGTTTAAAAACAAGGAAATTATGGATAATATTAACACTATTAACCATCATCATCCTGCCCTGGCTGGGCCGTTCCTCCTCGGAATGGGGGTGTTTGGCTGGAATAAAGGCACTTGGAGCGACATTCCGGGGTGGAAAACACTTGGGTGGGCAACAAGAAGCCACCACCACACTGGTGGTTCATTAACAGGTTCATTAATGACTGGAGGACATGATGGTGGCCAACTGAGGCCAATGGAGAGGGGGTTTGGTGGTTCCAGCTCTTCCAGCGGTTGGTTTGGCCAAGACGGGTCTATCCCAATCCCAGCTCTACTCCAGCTCTGGTTTAGTGCTGGGTTTCCATCAGGCTCGATGGATTTTGGGCTTAGTAAAGTCGATTTTGGGTCTTGATTGGTTGAGTTTGTTGGAGTCCACCCCAAGGAGGAAAGGCCAAGAGCGAGGGTGGGTGAAGGGGAAGCCAGGAGGTGGCTTCCTGGGAGGAGGAGAAGTTCCTTCACGTCACACGGAACCCTCCGAGTATAAAACCCAGGAGCTCAAACCACCCGAGAATGAGTCAATCTAAAAAAAAACACCCCAAAAAACCCCCAACTGAACCCCAAAAGCGCCGTTAAGAAGCGTTGGGTCTCCCAACGGCATCTCCCCATCCCTTCGGGAAGGAAGGAGGAGATGGAAAGAGGACGGGAAGAGAGGGTTTTGTCAGCGACGTTGCACCTCAGCGCCTGACCCCACCGGGCTCGGGAGCCCCCAAATGTTTCCGACCATCAAATCCCAGAACTTGGAAGCAATAAATTACGTGGGGATGGCTCCATGCTCAGAACTCGTCGTGTCTCACCAAGGCCTCCCCGAAGTCCGTGGCCTGGCTCCCCACGAACAGGTCGTACTTCTCCACGATCTCCTCCTTGGTCAACTTGCCATCCTGCAGGGAAAGAGGGATATTCCCATCCTCAGCCCTCCATCACATCCCATTTTCCCATGGTTTTCCCTTCTTTCGGTCTCCCAAACCCAACTCAACGCCTGCGTGGATGCTGAGCACAACCCTGGTGGGACACCACGGTGCCGTTCCCACCTTGTCCTGGTCGGATTCGTAGACAAGGTGCCGCGCTTCCGCCTCGGCATGGTCGTAATCGGAAGGGAGGATCCAATCTTTGGTTTCCTCTTTGTCCATTTTGCCATCATGGTTCTTATCCCGGAATTCCACGAACTGCTCCCGCTCTGTTTTCACCCACTCGGGTTCGTCGGCGTCGCCGTCGTGGCTGTACATGTCACCTACAGGACACAACATCCGCTTGGATGCCATTCCAACACCTCTTCCCAAGGGAAGAGCCACTGCTCAGATGCCTCTGCTGATGGACACATCGACAAGATGCCCCTTTCCACCTTCAAGAATTCACTTTATATCCCTAAATCCCTCTCCAGATCCACGTGGAGAGGAAAGCTGCATTCCTCCTGCTGTATTTAAGAGTGATCAGCCCCCCTCCATGGATAAATCCCAAGTTTGGGGCAGATACTCCCATCCCCCTGGGATCTGGGAGCTGCTTTTCCCACCCCGAGCCCCCAGCACCAGGATATAACCCAGGAATCCCACCATGAGGTCAAAGCAAGGTCTGAAGTCAGGAGGTCAGGAAAGATAAAATTCCAAGGGGGGAAGGGATGGGACAGCACATTCCAGCAGCAAATTCCCGGCCGGATGAAGCAAGGAAGGGACACAGTGATATCTCACCTATGTACTCCTCCAGGTCAATGAAACCATCTCCATTCTTGTCTATGTCCTCCATGGTTTCCTGCAAGGAGATGACGATGGATCCCATGGAACCCCCCTCCTTTCCCAGCACTGCTCCAGCCTCAGGACGCCCAAAACCCCCCAAAACCCAAGACTCACCACAGGCCAGGTCCTGGTGCCCCCCCAACCTTCTCCATCTGCTCGCTCAGCACCAGCAGGATGAGGCCACCCACCTGCACGACGATGTCCTTCATGTAGTCGTACTCCTCGGGGTGGAGGAAGGCCGTGAACTCCTCCTTGGTGGCCGTCAGGTCCCCGTCCTTGTCGGCCAGCTTGAAGCGCCGCTCATCCCGCACCATCATCTGCTTGTAGTTGAAGCCATCGTCGGGGTCTGGGTCATCTGAGGGGACAAAGGGAGCCTGGGGTCAGCTTGGGCAGAGGGAGGTGGCTCACGGGCATCAGAAGCACAATGCAGTATCCGCAGCGTGACCTCAGGCTCCTCAATACCACATCAAGATCTTCAGTGCCACAAGCTGAACATCCTCAATTCAACTTCCTCACCCTCAATGCAATCCCAATGTCTCAATGTCCTCCACTGAACCTCAACCTCAACATCCTCAACCCAATCCCAACCTCAATCCCAATTTAACCTTCTCAACCCAACCGCAACATCCTCACCTCAACCTCAATATCCTCCACTGAGCCCCAACCTCAACATCCTCAAGTGAACCTTCCCAATCCAACCCCAACATCTCTAACTCAACCTTCTCAACCTACCTCCAACATCCTCAACCCCAATATCCCCAATGTGCTCCACTGAGCCCCAAGTTTAACATCTTCAATTCAACCCCAACCTCAATCCCAACATCTCCAACTCAACCATCTCAGCCCAACCCCACCCTCAACATCCACAACTCAACCCCAACATCTCCAACTCGACCTCCTCAACCCAACCCCAACATCCTCAACATCCCCCCCTCAACCCAACCCCACCCTCCTAGCCCTTGTCCACAGCAGCCACCGCATCCCTCCTGCCCCAGCTCCAGCAGGAGCTGCCGGGAGCAGCATTCCCAGATGCCCTCAGGACACAGGGAGCAGCGGGGGGGGGGGGGGTGTGTGTGTGTGTATTTTGGCTGCCATGGGCCTGGCAGCTCAGCCTGAGCTATTTCTGGAGCAGAATGTGTAAGGGGATATTGCTCCAAAGCCCAGGATCCATCACCCACAGCGGGAATAGCTGGGCACATATGGACACCCGATATAGCCACAGAGACAGTGGGATACTGACAGCAGCTTCATTTGGGAAGCCTATAGGGAAAACAGGGATGGCAGAGGCTGGAGCCGAAGGTGAAGTTAAGCAAGAGCCAAGGCCTGGACTAAGATAAGGCTCAGTCCCTTCCCTGTTTGCATCCAGGACCAAAGGGGGGGATCCAGCTGCTCTAAAGCACAATTCAACCTCATGTTTCCTATTGTAGTCCCAAGGTTTCACCCCAAAAGCAAAGGAAAACCATAGGATTGGAGTGAGTTTTAAGCGGGAAGTGAGGGAGCTGCTGGTTTAACTGGGTTTGGGGTGCAAGCTGCCCCAAACACTTGGGATTTTAAACCCTCTGACCCTGGTGGTACAACGGAGATGTTTTCCAGGGCAGGGGGAGGGACTGAGAGCCAGGGAATGACTGCGGAGCCATTCCACAAGCTCCAGTTTTATAGGAGAAATGGGGATATTTGGGGTTTAGCAGCCAGCAGTGAGAGTCGGGGGGGGCTGAAAGAGGGAAAAACACGTGTTGTTCTTATTAGAATTCCTATTTTCAGGAAGTTTTAACGGGAGTTTCACTCCCAGATGAAACTTTGGAGCTCTTTTTCACATCAGCATCACGTTTTACCCATCAAAAGGCTTTGGATGCTTGGGAATGGAGTGAAAGTTGGCCCCGACTCACTCCGAGCTGCTTCATCCCGACAGCGAGGGCCTGAACCCACCCCAAATCCACCCAAAAGCATTGCTCCAGGATGACAAAAGGCGGGCGCTCCTGCAAGCCTCAGCAGGGAGGGAGGTGCCTCGGCTCCCACGCGCCGGGCCGGGATGTGCTCACTCCGGGCTGGGATCAGAGGCCTCTTGGCCGCCTCTCAACTCTCCCGAGGTATTTCCAGAGGCATTTCCAACACTGCTCGGGTGGAGAGGGGAGCGGGGAGGGGAGAGCTTTGTGCTGGAGAGCTGCTCCGGCAGAGAGGAGAGGCGGAAAAGCGATTCCAGCTGATACGAGGAGCGTGGAAGCGGGGGGTTAAGGAGGAGAATGGGTGGACCAGGATGCTCCCGGTGTTCCATATGGATAAACTATGTGGGAGCAGTGTGCTGAGCGTGTGCCAAGGGCACTTGGCAGCAGACACCGGGCCCTGATGGCACCTTCAGGACATGCTGTCCGTGGCGGGGCTGAGGCACTCCCCTCTCTTGCTGTTGAAGCTTAACAACTGCCTTCCTCATTGAGGTTCTCCTCACTAAGGGGGGGTTTAACCCATTAAAGTGGGGTTTATGAAGGATTCCAAACTGCATGGACCCCAAAAGCACACTGAAACCATCCTAGGACCTTTCCTCCTGCTTGAAGCCTGGATTTAGAGGAGGAGATAGGCCAGACCTTCTCTTCAGCTTCATACCACCACCCACCTAATGGAGAAGAGAAGCTGTCCCAGCCCTGAGGAGCTCAGTGAGACCTGGTGGGGTTTTGGGGGGCTCATTTCTCCAGCCAAACCTCAACCTTCCCCCCAGTTCCTTCCAAAGGAGCTCAGAAACAAGGATGATGGATGAGGCAAGAACCTCCATGGGCCCTGCGGAGCATTTGACCATCTTTGGCAATATTTAGTCAATGAAAACCTTATCTCATGCTCTCAAGCTGGAGCTCATCACACCATATATGTCAGCGTTCCAAGAGGCAGGAACAACTGGCAGAGGAGCTGGGAGAGCTCCTTCATGTCTTAACCCCCGAAGAGCTTCTTCTTACTTCACTTCTTGGGGTGGTTTAAGTCCTTATGGGGGCTCCTGACCTGACCTGGGTGCCAAAACCTCCAAGCTCTGTGGATAAGGGGATTAGAGAGAGGGGTACCCCCTCGATAAGGGGAAGAAGGGAGAGGTGCACAAGGAGAAGACTCTTTGCTAAAGATCTTCCAACGATTCAGGAGGAGCCACCCAAAAAGAGGCTTCTGCAGCCCGGGGTTAGTCGGGGTCTCTCTGCAGGGCCTAAATGCCACCAGGAGCTTGAAATTTGGAAGGAAGAAGGTGGAATTTAGATGGGATCTTAGGGAGCTCTTCACTATGAGGGTGGTGGGACACCGAATGGGTTGAACTCTGGCTGCCCCATCCCTGGCAGTGCTCAAGGCCAGGCTGGACACAGGGGCTTGGAGCAACCTCCTCTAATGGAATGTGTCCCTGTCCATGGCACAGGGTTGGAACTGGAGGAGCTTTAAGCTCCCTTCCAACCCAAACCGTTCTCTGACTACGTAATTCCATGCCAAGAAGCATTCCACAAGGGCCTTGCCCCCAGCTGAGCGCGGAGCTCCATTCCATAGTGAAGCACATCAATAAAGCAGAGTTCAAGCCAAGTGCTGATGCTCAACTTCACTTTGGGGGCGCTTTCTCCCCCATCTTTACTTTCCCCTTTGATTAATGCCACCAGAAGGTCAATTTGGAGTTTTGGGGGGGGGGGGGGGGTTGGATCTCCTCATACCTCTGCTTTATTGATTCAAGCCCACCACCAGCCAGGGCCACCTCATCCCTTACCGAGGTACGTGCCATACGTCACGTTCCTGTACTCATCCCAGGAGATAAATCCATCTTGGTTCATGTCAAACTCCTGCCACTGCCGTTCCACACTGTCATACACGTATTTCTTCTGGGCCTTCTTAATCCAGGCTTTGAGCTCCCCCTCGGTCACAAACCCATCCTTATCCGTGTCTATTTTAGCTACAATCACTCTACAAAAACAAAACAGCAAGTTTCAAGCGCCAGCTCCGTACTGGTTGTATCCCATGAGTAGGAACCTACCTAAGATGTAGCCGTAGGTGGCATTTTTATACTCCTCCCATGAAATGAGGCCGTCCTCATTGAGGTCGTGCCCCTTCCACTGCCGCTCTACGTCCTCGTAGATCCACCGTTTTTGGGCAAACTTAATCCAGGCTTTGAGCTCCTCCACCGTTACAAACCCGTCCTTGTCTTCATCTATCTTACTTACAATCTTTCTGTGGGGAACGCAGAGAAAAATCCAGCACAAGTTAAAGGAAACGAAGGGGTTGGGTCTGTACGGACGGTGGTTCATCCCAGGGAGCACAGGACAAGGTGTCTGTAGAGCCAAGGGGTGGCTGAGGCGGTGGAACCCGCTTTGCTCACTGCTGAGCACATCAGGGGTTGTGCTCTTGGGGATGGGGTGTTCCAGGGGGGAATGCTTGCTCCTTAGACCTTGGGAAATGAGTCTGGGTACGCTTGGGGGTGTCAGAGCAGGAGAAGCTCAACAGAACCCATCATGTGCTGCACCCCCAGAGTGTGAGCAGCAGCTCAGGGATGGAGGGACAGGACAGGGGAACGGCTTTAACTGCCAGAGGGGAGACTGAGATGAGCTCTTGGGCAGAAGCTC
>JANRGW010054814.1:0-18102 GCA_024733675.1 Psilopsiagon aymara | reverse complement strand
AGCTTCTCTGGGCACCCTGTGCCAGTGCCTCAGCACCCTCACAGGGAAGAGCTTCTGCCTCAGAGCTCATCTCAATCTCCCCTCTGGCAGATTAAAGCCATTCCCCTTATCCTGTCCCTACATTCCTTGTCCAAAGCCCCTCTCCACCTTTCTTTTAGCCTCTTTACATTGTTGCCCCCGAGCTGGATCAGGGCTGCAGAGGGGCAGGATCCCCTCCCTGAGCTGCTGCTCCCACTCTGGGGGTGCAGCCCAGCACACGGGGGGGGGTGGTTCCGGGCTCAAGCACACACTGAAGCTGGGCCATGGGGAGCCTCTCATTGATCAACACCCCAAGTCCTTCTCCCCAGGCTGCTCCATCCGGTCTCCCCCAGCCTGTAGCTGTGCTGGGGATTGCCCGACCCAGGGACAGGACCCTGCTCTTGGCCTCGTTGAACTCCATGAGGTTCGCAGACGCCCATCTCTCCAGCCTGTTCAGCTCCCTCTGGGGTAGTACAATAGTACTATATTACTATATAGTACCATAACCACTCCCAGTGACCGGATGCTTCCTAAAGGAGCCTGAAGTTTCTGCCAGGTGCCTGTTAATTTTCCCTCAGGATTTGAGCCCTGATGTTACCGAGATGTGGTCAAGAAGCTCAGGGTTACACAGGGAGCAGTGCACAGCGCTCAGCCCTGCTCACACCCACCTCAACACCCTCTGAGCTCCAGCACTGGTAACAGCCCTGCCCAGGACATGGGCTCATCTCCCCACTGCAAACCATCACCCACATATGTGGTAACTGCCAAAAGCTCCAGTTTACTGCATCTTACTCAGCTGGAGACAGTGCCAGCCCAACAGTGAGCATCTGCCAGAGACACCCTCACCTTCTTCTTCCTTGGACCACTGTCTTCACCCCGTGGTGAGCCACAGTGAGGAGCCAAAACCCTTACAGACCCCAGTGGTTTGCTTTCACTGAGGAAAGCAGCATCTCTGCCCCAGGGCTCTGGTGCACACATGAGCTCTGAGCAGCCCATAACAACTCTAAAGTTGGCCTTGCTTTAGGCAACAACCTGGGTCATGCGACCTCCAGAGATCCCTTCTGACCTCAACCATTCTGTGATCTGAACCCGTAATTGATCATTTCAGTAATGGAACAGAAACCTCATCAAAGCTTTCTGCTTCCAGCACCCAGCATAAGGGTGGATATGGAGGAATGGGCTGGCTCCTTTTTGGGCCGGTTGGTGCCGGATCAGTTTGGCTGCAGTGAGAAACATCACCCTAAAGGTGCAGGATCAAACACTGCTGAACTTAGAGCAAAAGGACAGATGGGCACCATGGACTGGGCTCTCCGTCACTGAGGGATTAGTTTAAACCAGAGCTCTGAGCTTCCTGCGGAAACAATGGGACCTGACAGAGAAGACTGCAGGGTCCATTTCCTAACATCAACACATCCCTCACCAGTTGACACATGGCACTGGGACTCGCTGTTACATACAGAAGACTGTGAAGTTGCCATCCACGCTTTGAGTGTCAGCCAATACTAGAAACACATCAGCTTATCTCAGGCTTATCGCAGTTTGAAGAAGACAAAATTATATCCTTGGGGTAAGAATACAAAGCCAAAACATGCAGGAAAATACGGAAGAGTTGAAGATGGAGAACATTTCCTACCTTTCTCTCTGCTACAACAACTATTCCACATTCACCAGCAGCTGCTGGACCACAACCCCCCAAATCTCCATTTTACATGCCAAGGGTACTGTACTCTCAGATGTGGCCATAGCACAGCTCCTTTATCTCTAGGTACCAGTGATGACCACTACAATGTCCTGAAACAAAAGGGGTGGTTTCTGAGAAGCCTGAACACACCATTCCTATCCATTTAAAGAATGCTCTGTAGGCCATACATCCAGTGGATCTTGGGTGCTCCAGGTGTCCCCTGTCCCATCTTCAGCATTGCATGGTCAGAAGCATGACTCAAAGAGGTACATTAGAGAGACACATCTGAGATAAGCAAATTTGCCAGAGCTCTGAAAGCTTGTGGAGATCGGGCTGAATCCTTCCCTGGATGCAGCAGTTCAAACCATGACATCCCAATGGGTGGAGCTGGGCAGGAACCAGAGCTCAGTGCCTGTCCAAGAGCAAGATGTGAAAGCTTCAAACCTCTGAATTCTCCCCAAAGCAGAGCCCATCATCACTGGCCACCATGTGCATGGCTGGGACACAAATACAGGTGCTGGGATGGCTCAAGATATGGCATGTCCTGAGCTCTCAGCAGGTGCGGCAGACATAACGCAGGAGAAAATGGCAAATGTGGAGACACGGGCACCTTGCAAGGACAGGGATAAAGAACGATCCTCCAAATCCTGGAACTGTAAAGCCAGAATGCAATTATTCTGCCAGCTCAGTATTTCCTGCAGGGATTCCTGTTCTGCAGACTCCAACATCTGCTTGAGCTAAGGCCGAAGGATCAGATCTATCTAGTTCAGTAGCACAGCAAGAGGAGCAAGCGCTGCATGGGTCAGCATGTCCCAGATGTTCTCATGACATTAACTCCCAAAAATGCACTTTCTTTTTACACAGGATTGGTCTGCTTACAGCTTTCGGCTGCTGAAACTCGCTGTTGCCTTCACTGGAAGCCAAGAGGTGCTTTATCTCCTGCTCCCCCCACCAGGACCTCACTGCCCCGCAGGTACATGACAGCATGCACATGAAAACTGAAACTGTGTCCTGCTCCTCCTGGCATTCAGGTTGGATTTTAATGTGTGTTTTGGGGCATGACATCCACAGGCACAGGAAGAAGTGCAGTTATTTAAAACTGAAGCAATGTCTTAAGTGTTTGTTGCACCTGAGAAAGGCTCTGAACATCCATCAAAAGTTGTCCCATTTCTTAAAGGCTTTGAAATCTGCAGGGTCTGGAGCAGCACTTTCCTTATTTCAGTTGTTTGCTGGTGCTTGGATGAGCTCTGAGCGCTGCAGCTGCCACTGCACATCCCCCTGGCACAAACTGTGGTGGTTTTAAGGTTCTTTTCTTTTCAAAACTAAAATAAACATGGAAAAAAGTCTCCAAGAGGCACCAAGATCCCAGCAAGTGCTGCTGCGTTCTGCACAAGCCTCACGAGGCAGCATTCCTGTGTGTCCCAAACCACAGCCTGTCTCCAGGGCAGAGGCGCTCCAGCCCTCCCAGCATCCTGGGAAAGGAAAGCAAAGAGTGTGGAGAAAACCACTCCTACCTTCAGATGTCAAATGATGGGTTCTGAGCTGCCTGGTGCTCCTTCAGGAGGGAGAACTTGGGCTGTAACGTTCACTGCATGAGAACATCAGCTCAAAACCAGCAGCGGCCGAAGAGAAACCCTCATTGCTGCAGTTAAAAAGCAAGCAAGAAGCCCTCAAACCTGCAGATGATCCCTGGATTCTCAGTTCCAGAGTCCCAGCCTTTCCAGAGACAGCTTCAGTCAGGGCTAAGCTTTGCCTCAACCCAGAGCCACCCCAGGCTGCCCTTCCCTGGGCCCATTAGGAAAACACTTGGATCAGGTTGAGTTTTTAAGAGCTCCTTCACACTGCCTTGGCTCTTCTGCTCCACCCACAACATAAACCACATTTTAAGGTCTTAACTGGTTTCCAGCATCACTTCAGAGACTCTTATCATTGCTTAGCAGTTACTGATGCTTTTCACGGTATAAACACCCGTGTGCAGCAATTCTTCAATGCAGGGGGAAGGACTTTGGGAATGGCACAAAGTGTCACGGATGTGCCACACAATTCATTCACCAGAATCAGGACTGTCCCCATCCTGCTGATGGCAAAGTAAACAAGGATGAGTGACTGGCTCCTGATGAGAAACAAAGACAGTGACAGCCTTTGAAGAGCAAAGGTGCCCAAACTGTTGGCCTCAGCAAAAAATCACTTTCAGTTTAGTGCTGAGCACACAGATTGACTTAGTCCCACACCCCAGGTCTCAATGTCTCTCCCATACAGGAAAGAAGTTTAACTGCTTTGTATCCACTGGGTAGTTACAAACTGAGCCTTGGATATTCTATAGCTAATACTGCCAAGGGTGGCATTAGGGTATGGGAAAGCAGCAGCATGCCTGCCACCACTGGAGCAGCCAAGCAAGCTTCCCCCTAAATAGCAGCTCACAAACCCTGCATCTCCCAGAACATTTGCTGTGGACCATCTGCACAATCAGCATCTCCCACGGCCAATTATACGCCTGGAGCAGGACATTCCTGCTTCTTCAGCCCTCTTTTCCCTCCCATCCCCTCTTCCAGCTCCCAAAAGGCAATGCAAAAGAGCAGAATGGCCCTGGCACAGACATTGACACTGCAGAGACACTGTAAATTTACACTCCAGAGACAGTGGGGCTGGTCTGAGGGATTGACTGTGCAGATCTGGACTGCAGGCGAAGCCCTCAACAGAATTCCAGCCCTTACTGCAGCAGCAGTGTTCTTCTATGCAGAGAACTCACTTGTATGAGCCAGCATCCAGCAGCCTTTGCAGGCTGTTTGGACAAAGCTGGTGGCCTTGGTACCACGTGTCAGCACCAGTTTGTCATTTCTCCAGTGCTCAGGCAATTGAAGCCTGGGTCCAGCTCTGCAAAGCCACTTGCATGCTCCTCTGCAGGTACAGCCAGAGCACGGAGCTCCCCCAGCCTGCCTGGAGCAGAGTCCCTCCTACCAGCCCAGCTACCAGGCCAGGCAACAAGGAGCTGCAATGAGCCTACCAGGGCATACGGTTCAAAGGCACATACCAAATTTGTCTACAATCACCCTCTCCATATCCCAAAACGGCAGTTTTCCTCCTGTCCCCATCCCACTACCTCTTACTCCAAATTGGCTGTAACACAACCTGGCTTCTTGCTGGCTGTGATCCCCATCCCCATCAGTCTCATCACTGCAAAGCTGTTGTAAGGGTGCTGGAATAAGCAGCTGTGGAGCAGCTATGGAATTAAACCAGAGAACTTCTGCACCACAGAAAGGAGATGAGAACTGAGCTGGGCAGCTTCAGGGTGAGAAACACATCAGCAGGGTTGAAACTGAAGCTCCCGAGGGACACACTAGAGAGTGAAAGACAACAAACAGGAGGAACCAAGGAGTTCCAAAAGGAATGGCAACACCAGTGTGTGTACCAGCACATTCAGAGCCACACCAAGTAAAACTCAGAACTTCAATGCTCCTGCTCCATTTGATTACCCAAAGCCAGGCTGGGGTCACCTGCATGGCAGCTCACTGTGCCTTGCAGCACAGCTCGGGCACTGCAGCACAGAGACAGCAGGGGTTTGGTGACAGCATTCACACAGAGGGGATGCCTGACATGCCTGGTCCACACAGCAGCCCTCCAGGAAACCCCAGAGCCATGCTCTTGGGAAGCAGCCAACCTGCAGGATGGGTAAGACTCCAGCATGCCCAAGCCACCCTGACCTGTTCCTGCAGCAGGACTCAGGGCATTCCCAGATTTCCAGCCATCAGGAAGCATGGCAACACTGCTATTTCCACCCAGCTAGCAAGGACAGGCATTCAGTGACAATATGCAGCATGAGAGACCTCCACAATCACATTCTGAAGACTGATCACATCTTCTGCCCTGGGACTTAATTACCAGTGGGTTTTCAAAACCCCACGTTGGGAATGGTTCCGCACTCCTGCTGGATTCAGGCTATTTCGGGCTGCTTCTGGGGCTCCTGCTTGTTCTGATCATCTCTGAAGATGATTTTAGCAGCATTGGCTTCCCGGTTAAATATTAGCAGAACACCTCCAACCTGTCAGTGCACAGAGAGCCAGCAGACTGCGGGGTGTTGCTTTGTTCTACCTTCTGTTCTTTCCTAAAGCTCTTCAGAAGTTAAAAACCCACCAAAGATCAAGAGGAGAACCTCGAAAAGCCATAAAAGGTCCAATCTTTGTAACAAGTGGAGCGGTCTTTTCAGGATGAAGGTCCTAGAGTCAATACAACTGCACACAGAGACAACACGGATGTGTCTGCCACAGGCAGGGTCAGAGCTGGGCATTCACTTCAGAGCAGGGTCACAGCATTCAATTTCCCTCTCCAAGACACAGGGAGGGAATAAAGCCATGAAGAAACAAGAAGGCAAGAAGACAATGTCGTGTTCTTGCTCCCATAGAGTCACTGTGAGAAAGCCCACCAAAACGGGCCCATTTCCCCCATGTGTGCATCCACTGCTCCAACCACAACCATCCCATGGACCACAGTCCCTCATTTTGGTTCCTCCAGCAGAAGCTGCATCCCTCTAAGGAACTGAGCTCCCGTCACCAGTGGCTGGCATGGGTGTGCTGGTGACAGGCAGAAACAATGTGCGGAGCCCTAAATCCTCCAAGAGAAGCTTCTTAATAGTAAGTGCTTAAACCACTCCATCTAGGTGGGAAACTCCCTGTGGCCCTCCTAAAGATACCCAAACCATCACACTGGGCATGCTAAACTTGATTACTTCTGCTTCCAAACCTGGCAGCAGAGGATGGTGGGGCAGACACCAGCCCTGCTGTAACCTCAGCTCAGGACATCCTGAGTCAGACGCTTTGAAATGCCCAGAAATAAAAGCCCTGGAGCACTGCTCTTCCTTGAGTTTGTCCAACTGCATCCTGAAAGCACTGAGGCCTTCAGCCTGCACCAGCCCAGCCCAGCCCTGTGTTCCATCAGTGGCGGATCAGAGAGCTTGCAGAAATGGGGCACTGACCCCAGTGCTGCTGACCCAAAGGGGGGAAGCTTCAGCAGTGAGGCTCCTGTAGAAATGTCCTGCCAGGACTCAGGAATACCCTGAGATTCTGAAACCCTGGTTCAGACAAGGAAGTGGGATGGAAAAGGGAAGGAAACGTCCTCAATACAGAGATTCATAATCTGGGTTATGAGCTACTTTAGAATAAAACACACGAGGAAAAGCCAAATTGGGATACAACTTCATAGGAAGGACATGGGATATGAACTCCATATGAAGGACAGGCTGGAGGATGGTGGAAACTGCCTGTCCCAGGTCACCTCCTCTTCTTGGAGGCTCCTTCCAGCCCACGCCATCCCACAGTAACCTCAGGTCTGTGACATGCCTGAGATCCTGCTGAGCCCCAGATCTGCTGTGTGCTGAGCCACAGGCACCACCAGCACCCAAAGGGGTTTGGGGAGCAGCAAACCCTCCTGCAGCACAGGCCCCAGATCTCCACAACCAACCTGGACTCCAGGACACACACCCAAGCCAGGATAAGCACCTCAGCTCTGTGCTCCAAACAGCTCAAGGGCTCTTCCATGACTGCATGTGCATTAGATTCGCTCTGAGAAGAGAAAATGCTGAACTTCTCTATGCAACCTCCTCCCACCACTGGTACCTGTGTGCTCCCAACTCCAGCCACCCCAACACCCACAGCCACCACCCAGCCTGATGGACGAGCCCCAGCTCCCAGCTAAGTCCTGAAGTGCCAGCAATGAGTATTTTTCCATCTTCTTCAAGCTGTAAAGCAGAGCTCACCTGAGCATTCCCCTGCCAGCTCCTCCTCACGAGGCTCCTCCACCCACCACCGTGTCCTCGCCCCAAGGGAGGAAGAGAAACCAAGCAACAGCAGAAATAAGGTCATAAAATACACATTACCTTTGCCCAGGGGCAGAAAGCCTAGCATCCAACCATCCCCTTCATCTGGAGATGCCAAGCAGTTAACCAACACATCACATGGCAGCAGCAGCGGTGAGGGATGAAGAACTTCATCAGCTCCCTCCCCAGGGGCAGCATTTTGTGCCCCTCTCTTCCCCTCCCGTGCGAGGGCAGGCTCCAGCCTCCGGGCTGTGTAACGCATGCAACAATCGGGAGCGGATGCGAGTCCAGGAGCGAATGTGAGCTCCACTTCAATGCATCCCCATGGAAACTATCTAAAACTCTTCCCTTGGGCTTTGCAAGGGGAGGCGCAGGCTCTGGAGGCAGCCGGGTCCCGGCAGCAGTGTGCTGGCAGCAGCACTGTGCTCACACAGTGCAGGGACATGCCTGTTGTTCGACCACACGCAGCACCGGGCTCTGCACTGCCCTCGCTGTGGCTGCCCCGCAGCCCTGGCCCAGCCAGGCTCTGCATCACCTCCCCATCAGCTCCCCGGGCCCATCCCGGTCAGGGCCTGTCGCCAGCTGGATTTTGGCCAAGGCAGCAGCTCCACTCCTCCAAATTCCAGTGCTGGAGCTGCTCCCAGCTCTGCCCACCCTGCCTTAACGCTTTCACTGCTGCCCGCTCAGCACCCAGCACCCCTCGCGATGTTCTGTTGGTGTGAGCATGCACAGGGGTGGGAAATCAATGTAATGGGTGCAGTGAACCCACCAGAGCTCCAGAGGAGCTCAGCATCACAGAATCACAAGGGACCTCTGGAGGTCACCATGTCCAACCCCCCTGCCAAAGCACAGTCCAAGCGGAGGAATGGTACAAGGACCTTCTGAGTTCCTGCTAACTCTGAGAGCGGTACCTGTGTGTGCTGGCAGGCTGCTGCAGGCTGTGTCCCTGCATCCTTGTTTTAAGGTTACAGGATTTCCTTGCCATCCAGCAGTGATGTGCAAAGGATGGTTGAGCAGAATTAATCACAGGATCCTGGCCTGGTTGGGGTTGGAAGGGATCTTAAAGCTCATCCATTTCCAATTCCAACCCCTTGTCTTCATTTCTAGTTTCTAAACCTCTGAAGTGAACCCACAAGTCCTGAGCATCTCCTGTGCAAGGCAACTGCAGGGACAGCAGTCTGCCCATTGAGCAGGGCTCGAAGCTGCCAACCAGAACCTAGTTTTACAGGACATCCACCTCACCTTATATTCCTGAGAGCCCAGGATGCGGGTTGAAGGCTAAAAGCACGTGAGTAAGTGCCATGAAAAGACATGTAAGATACAGGTAAGGAGTGCTGATTCCTGGTTAAGACACAGCCCTAGGAGCGTGGCACTGGCATGGATGGGAAGTCAAGAGGAAGCTTTCACCACACCAACCTCTTCCCTTTGGGACTGTCATAGAATCACAGAACAGTTAAGGTTGGAAAGGGCCTTAAGATCATATAGCTCTATCCCCCTGCCTTCCCCAGCTGCTGCCTGGCTGGCATGGAAAGGCTGTGGATGCACAGGCCAAGCTCCGCCACATCTTGCCTTGCTCCGGGAGGACCGACCTCCAACCCCAGCCTGATGCGGAGCAGGACCGACCGCTGGCACAGGCACCCCCGGAGCTACACCCCCCTGCAGTGTGGGTTGATTTGAACCCTGCAGCTGAGGCTGTGTTGCACAAAGAGGAGCTGCAGGAGATGCCCAGGAGCCTGCAGCCATCTGGCCACCAGCCACCACAGAGCACATCTGACAGCCATGGAATTACCAACCTGGCAGGCAGAGCTGCTCCTCCTCGCCGCTTGACCTCCCCTTCCTTCCTTCACACACACACACGTCCTCAGGAAAGCTCCCCTCGGCATGGCTGGCTGGGCCCCAGCTCCACCAGCACCCTGCCCAGCAAAGCAAACACTGTGGGAGTGGGAGGCCCCGGAGCTGGAGAGCGGATGTGCCTGGAGAAGCCCTGCGCTCCTCCACCAATGCTGGCAGGCAGCAGAAGGGACAGATTAGAGCTGAATTAAGTTACCAGCATTAAATAAACATGCCTGGCCTCTTTGAAGTTCTGCTTCCCTTGATCATGAGCTCATTTCACTCAGCCCCAGGAAACCATCAGTCTCCATGGAGTTAACTCTTCACAGCACATCTCAGCTCCACCAAGCACCTTGTGCCCATTGGCAGAGCTGATATAACCATGCGTAGCACTGACCTCCTGTGTGTCTCCCCAGCTCTCCCTGACTTAGGTGGAATTCCAGCCAGGAATGGGAACCTGCCCAACTCCACTGCGTGGTTCTGCAGGCTCCAGGCTGGCACATAAGGAAGCTTTGCTGGAGCTGGAGGAAAGGGGGATCCCTTTGTGGTGAAGCACCCTCCAACCCTGCCAAGAGCAGCGCTCTCAGGTCCTGGGAGGACTGTGCTCAACCCTCCTCCAGAGCAGGGCTGAGAGGTAAAGGAACAGGGAGGAACTGGATTACAGGCAAGGAAAGTTCCCAGTGCTCCCTTCATTTGTTTTAAGTGGGAATTAGAAAGTCTGGGCCAGGAAAGGGAGGGGGCAGCCACAGAGAGGAAAGGAAAATACCACAAAGCCAAAGCTGATCCCGACTCCAGGATTTTGCTTGGCTCATTTTTGCATGGCTCATACAATCTCTGCAATGCCTACTCTTGCCTCTGGACTTGAATAACACAACTAAGAGAGCAGAAACCTGCCTGAGAGCCTCTGCCTGGGAGTGGGAGATGTGACTTTCGGGGTTCACTACTTTAGTATATGACTGGGAACTGCAGAGTGGCTGCTGGTGGAGCCAATGACAGAGGGAGAGTCACTGCTGCCTGCCAAGGGGGGGAAGCAAATGCTTCTCAAGATGGCTTAAAATCCCCACAGCGCTGCCCCACACTGGGGTGCTACTTCTGGATGCTCTGCTCACTCACAGCCCTGGCACAGGAGATGCTGCCTGTGCTGGGTGCTGTGAGTCTTCCCACTTCCCCTAGGAAGGCTGTTTCCACCTTGCTCCTGAACCCTTCCACCTCCAGTTTAGTGCCAGGAAAGCTCCCACCCAACACAACTATGCCTTTAATTACTTGTGCAGTACCTGAGAAGCACCTTGGAGATGCTGGGGGTGACCCTAGGCCAGTGCTGGAGAGGGCAGCCCCGGCTGGGAGGTCCCCAGCAGCTCTGTGGCGCCTGCAGGACAGAATGCAAACAACCAGCAGGAAGCAAGGGAGAGGCCGGGAACATCAAGGCCAAATGCAGAAATCCAAGATAAACAGCAACAGCCTTTCAGTTCCCAGCCAGAACAGAACCACCCCCAGGCGAGGGGAGCCTGAGCCAGCCTTGCAGCACCGAGAACAGGGCTGGCTCACACTGAGGGACAGGAGGAAATCACCAGCCTGATGGGTCAGCACGAGCCGACCCTGGATTTTCACAAGGAACAGTCTCATCAGAGAAATGCCTTTCCTAAGTAATCCTTCAGCTCCAGCAGAGAGGCTGCTCTCCTCATTTCACTGTCAGGCATGTGCTGGATTTGCCAAGCAGCAAATGCCAGAGGGATGAGCATGGGGACAATGGCAGCTCCCTGGTTTTAAACACAACTGCAGTGCTAGCAAGCTAAAGACACATCTGAAAACCTCCACAGCCAATGCTCAGACCTCTGCAAGCTGCTCAGCACCATTCCAAAGCAACAATCACAGCTCTTAGGAACAGGGCGAGTACAACCCAACCAGACCTGCGCTTCCCATGTTCAAAGCAGAGATCACAGGACAAGGCAGAGCAAGGTCTCTGTCACAGCTACAGTCACATGTACATGCCACACGTACAAACAGTTCTGCAACTTTATACTTCTCGTTATTCCTTTACTTTATCCACAAACAGCCTGGTCCCCCTGTGGAAAACTCCCTCAGGACCTGTGTCCCAAAGGCGCAAGAAAGCCTCCAAGAAAAGTGCTGAGGAGGAGCAAACCTCAGGAGTGGTGCTCAACTCCACCATCCCTTCAAGAGAGCCATCTCCTGCACACCTTCATGGACAGCTGCCCCTTAGCACCTTGATGTCAGACTGTTACACTACAACTACATGGGATGATCTGTACCTTTACCATGCATGAAGCGGCGTAAGAGCCAGACAGGGCACCCAGATGTCCCTGGTGGCAGCCTCTGCCTGGTTTGCTGCTGCTTGAGAGGTAAATGGAGGAGGAAGATACCTAAGCAACAATATGGGCCTTACCTTTTGTTCCAGGAGGCTGCAGATTATCTCCAGTCAGCGAGCACCAGCCTACGGGAAAGATGTCCCGGGAATCATATCGGCACCAGTAATCGAAGGCACCTCTCCAGCCATCAAATGTTATGAGGACCTCAGAACCTCTCACCTCCCCAATGGTGGCCGGGCAGATGAAGTGAGGGTTCTTCCTGTCCACTGCCTCCAGCTTCATACCTGTCTTGAAGAAGTTTTGGGATGGAGATGGTGGTTCCTATAAGGAGAAATTGAGAAAGTGCTCAAAGAGGAGGATATGCCAGGGCTGCCCTCTCCATCAGCAAACTCCCCTCCAGGAGCAGATGAAGAAGGGAGCTAGTGGGCTGGATCTGAACCCCAATTAGGTGAGCCCATGCTGGCCTTAACTACACAACCACATGCCCTTCAAGTCAAGAAGCACTGAAGTCCACTGCTGACTGCTCTGCCATCACCCTGCTGCTGGACCAGACCCACACAGTGCTACGTTAACACTGCACCCTGTGACACCTCTGCCATGCAGCACAGGCAGGAAATAAAGCTCCAAAGAGCCTCTATAGGTGCTCTCACCTTGTGATTCCCATATCTCAGGTTTTCCTGCTCTAATTCTGTCTTTCTTCCCCAAACTGCAGCTTTGTGTGAGATCCACCACCCACCCTTATCTGGGGCTTGCTCCTCCTTGTCTTTTAAACCTGTGATCCACTAAAGCCGCATCAACTGTCCCATAGCACAGCACAAGCATCTAGAATGGCTTCTGTAGCTCTCTGACCAAAGATGTGAGGTTACAACCTACAGGCCCATACCTGCAGTGTGGCCTCACAGCAGTATTTGCCCACCTCCCAAGTTCAGGTACATTAAGAGCTTTCAGAGAGGTGCTGACTTTCAGGAATGACTTTCATTCATTCCTGACTTGGAGAGCACCTGCAGCCCAAAACAAGAGCATCTCTCAAGCCTGAGTGTTGAAAGACACTTTCTTAGCAGACCCTGTCTGCACCATGACACTGCTGTGATGCAGCCATAGAGAGTACAGGTTTGCCCTAGAGAAGCAGCACCAGGGCAAAGCTGGGCTGTGTTCACCTCCACTGGTGAGAAACCAGCTGTGACTTTGGTGCTCTGCACTAAAGGGGTCATGCCAAAAGTGGGTCTTCCCAAACAGTGAAATATACCTTGTGGAAAATCCGGACAGGAGCCATCTCTGCTCCATTCAGAGTCTTCAGAAGGAACATGGGCCAAGAGGAGGCATTCAGTCGAAAGCCTGCAGGGGAGAAAGCAGAGATGGAGACTTTAAGGCTGGATCCAGGAGCACATGCCTGCTGGGATGTCACCCCTGCAGCAGGCACACACTGTGATCACACATCACCCCCCTCCTCATGTTGGAGGGTGAGATGTGACCTTTTCCAGATGCTCTGCACACAAAACATGATGCTGTTGAAAAGAACCCCCTGGGGATGGCTGTTGGCAATACTGTGCTGGGAACACAAGTCTCTACACTACCCATGCAGGCAGAGAGCTTTGTGCAGCACTAGTGCTGGCAGCCTCAGTGATCCTGCTACAGGGAGACATGAATCAGCAAGTGCACGCTCAGACTATGGAATTTCTTCCTCCATAGGGAATCTCAGCTCCTGGGTGGTCCCCTTCACCTTTTAGAGTGAGCTGCAGGCAAGCTAACCTGACTAAATGAAGAGGCTGTGCCTTGGCTGGGAAACAGGTTTAATCATTACAGGAAAGAATGGCAGCTTTTGGCTCAATGTTGTCTATGAGGAAAAGTACAGAAATAGCAGAAAGGGGCTTATGGGGAGAAGAGAGCAAATTCACAGGCTCTGGGCTATGGCCCCGAGTGCAACTGCACAACCAGGAATCACAAAACACCTTCTTTGCTCAATAGGCACCTTCCTGCAGAAGCAACTTCTGCTGCTCAGCTGAACAGGACATTGCACTATCTGTATCTGTGGTAGTTAACCCTGGGCCTGGACCTAAAGAGAGAGCATCCCATGGTGACTGACATGGCAAAGGTTTGCCAGGGTTGAGATGCCACAACACAACATCCTGGGGCAATTCTGACTGGAGACAAGAGGAAGATTTTTCCCCATGAGAACCAACAGCCATTGGATAACTTCCCCAGGGAAGGGGTGGATTCCCCAATTTGGCCACTGTTAATATCTGACCGGACAGGGTGCAGGGACAAGCAGTTTAGGTCACATTTTGCTTACAAAGGTTGGACCAGATGGTCCCTGAGGTTTCTCCCAACCTGGGATTCTGTGATTCTAGCCTGGCCCAAGGTTCCATAGGTCAGAGCTGGGCACAAAGACTTCTTCCAGAGCACGAACCCTCTCCGGCACAGAAATGGGTTTTGCCCAGAAACTCCATTACCCTTATTGCCATCTGCTGGCAAAAGCCGGGCAAGGCACAGGGGGAACCACGGCTGCCAGGCAGGACAGGAACCCACACGAGATGGGCAGGCCATGGGCTGCTTGCTCCCTGGGACCAAGGTTTCAAAGAGATGTCTGTAAATGCACAGCAGCATGCACAGAATTAACATCAAAACCGGCAGCTGCAAGGTTCAGAGCTGCAGCAGGTTTTGCCTGTAGCCAATATGAAGGCAAAGGGCATCATTAGACCAGCATACACACAGCTCTGTGTGGTGGGATGTGCCAGAACATGCATCTGCTGATGTTCTTTCCTTCTTCAGAAAGGTCAATCCCAAGGGTCCCACTGCAGCTCAGGCTGTACTTCTACAAAGCTCACTAATGGTGCTCCATGGAAAAACATGATTAAAAATACCCCTAATTCCAGGTGTCCCACTGGAGGTTTCATGCATCGTTATAGATCTGCTTATCTTATTCAGGGATGTGCTGAGAGGGATTCATGAAGACACTTCACAAATAATGGGCAGTAGGATGCAAATGCAGGTCGAGTTTGGTGCTTCATCAGGAAAGAACCAGCAAAGGAGCTCCTCATTTGGCCAGTGTCAAAAAGATGTGTTCACCCAAAGACCAGACTGCACGTGACAGAGCTCCAGCAAAGGGAAATTAAATCAAAAGATGAAATATTACAAGTGTCTCTTCACATGAGACAGGACTTAAATCACTGGGAACCTTGTCAGACCTGCTGTTTCCCCATCATGTGGTCCCCAGCTGATCTCCTATTGACTCAAAGGCACTTGGGCACAAATACTCTCAGATGGCACCAATAAAACCTGAAATGCTTTTGAAATCAGTGTCAGGATCAGCAGTGCCACAGCCCTGACTCTTCTCTTGGTTATTCTCTACCTCAAGTTTCACAGATCACCAGCAAAGCAGCTCCACCAGACACCAGCACTGTGCTCAGGGGGAGCGCAGGGGAACGCACTGATGGATGACACCCAGCTCACGCCAAGCACACCTTGGAGATGACAGCCCTTGGAAGCAGGATCAGAAGCCCAGAGCAATGGGCAGTGGCCAGAGACCAAGCCATGTGCCAGCACTGCCTGGGTGACTGCGTTGTGTCTCCCAGGAAAGGAGAACCTGGATTTGTTCGGTCCTTATATAAGGCAGTTACCCAGGAGAGCCCATTGTGGCTGCTCTGCCCTCAACACCACCACGTACACCCCTGGGTCACCAGGACTTTGGGGGGTCCTCCATTGCTTGTGTGTCCCTCAAGGAATCAGAACGGCTCTGGCATTCTTTCCCACAAATACATGCAAATGTTTTTCTTTTGGGGTACACAGGGATAACTTCAGAAAGCACAAGAGCACAGTCAGCATGTGCTTATCCTGAGCTGGAGCAGCTAAGAGGGCAGGCAGCAATCCTAGCTGCAAAGAGCTCTTTCATCTATGTTCTAAAGCACTTCCTTATCCATGCCACAACGTCCACGTGGAAATACAGATCTGGTGTGGGATACATGTCTAACAGCCCAAACTAACAGGGCTGCTCCATATCACAGTAGCAGGCAGGGGCAGTCCAAGGATCTCTGTCCCAGGCACAGAGATATAAACCCCCCAGGGTTTTCTGCACAGATCATGTGGGTGCTCAGTGGCCAGCTGAACTCCAGCTCACCCAGGGGAGGCTGCAGCATCCCTCCATTCTTCTCACAGTTTCCTATGGGCTGGATTTCAGCAGAGTCCACCAGCCTCCAGAAGTCATTCTTGTTATCACTGCCATCGAGGCGCAGGCGCAGGCGTGCACCCGTCAGACCCACCACTGTGGCGATGCACGTGGACGTGGTGTTCCGGGGGTCCTGGGCTTCTAGCTTCATACTGATCTTAAATTCATTTGCAGGTGGAGTGTATGACTGCAAAGAGAAAAACAGGGACCCACTCAGAGCCAGGATTTCCAATATTTAGGCTGATGCCCTGAGAGCAGCAGCACCGGTTCTACCAGAGACTGACAGCATCCTCCAAGCACAGCACAGGAGCAGACACCACGGAGCAGCAAAGCAAGCTTGGTGAGCCCTGGCAGACCTGTAACCAGACCTACCCTTTCCTAGCCCTCTTAGGAGAATCACCCAGCCAACCCAACAGATACAACTCCTCCGTGCTGCTGAGGAGTATCCTGGTACACCCAGACCCAGGTGTACCATGTACTGTGCTGATTCCCTCCTGCATCCCCTGTACCCACCTCTGTGCTCAATTCCTGATGCCCAGGGGCTGCTATCCCCTTCACCAGAACCACTTCTCTAAGGGCCTGTGCTTGGCAGAGTAAAAACTTTCTCAAGTTCCCATCCGTGCATATCTGAGAGGAAAATCTTCTGTGCTACTCCAACATTTGCAGCACCCAAACCTATCTTTGCTGCCTTTGCTTCAGCACACTTGGTTTTCTATTAATTCTCGGATATCCTTAAGCATCTTCCTTGCCAAAAAAGGGGCCTATCCCATGCAGGGAACTCCTGGGTCATCCCCTTTGACCTTTCTTGTTTTCACCCTCTTACCTGCTTGAAGCAATGGGCAGGAGCTGGGATGGCACATGTTTCTTTCAGGTATTTCTCCCAAGTGAAGTGACCTGAGAAGAGGAAAAGAAAGGATTCAAATAGGAACTGCCAAGCAAAAAGCTCAGCGTGAGATGGCTGGACTCCAAATGCCAGCAGTTCTCCAGCTCTCACAGAGGAGGTGCTCACAGGCAACATGCTCTCATCAAGATCCTCTGATGTTTGTGGCCATGGAAGATTTACAACTGCAGCTGACGGGCAGAACAAAGCTCAGTGCTGCCTGCGGCATCCTACTGCTTCCGTGCTGCCGAGAGAGGCCTGCAAAGAGCGAGGGTAACAACCTCCAACTTCATATAAAATACCCAGCACAGATGGGGAGCTGTGGAATCTTCCAGACAACTGCCCCTTAGGAGTCATTTGTTAAAGAGACGGCTCAGTCTGGGGATTAAGAACAGTCCCTGTGGGATAGAAGCAGCCCAAGTCAAGAGGGAACTGCACGTGCTGATGCTGCAGCTCCCCTGCTCCAGCCATGCACCATGGCCCTGCAGCTCAGAGCAGCATCAGCCCTACCCCAGCAATCACTTCCTGAGGCAGACACGGAGCCCGTGGGCAGGATGGAAGCAGGGATCCTCCAAACAGGGATTGCCTGAACACAGCAGCTCACACCCAACACCAAAGCCCCATCCACTGAGCACTGCTGCGGGAAGCACATTGATCCTTGCCCTCACCCTTCCCATGTACAGCAGAAAGGGTAAAAGCAATATGTCATGCAGGGGAACCTGGTATTAAATGAGGAATTAAAAGCCCCTGTGATCTGAGCAAATTGTGACTTTTGCCATTTCAACTGAGCAGCTGGGAAAGGCGCCTTCCAGCGTGACACGAGCTGGTATTCATCCCAACAGCTCCCGGGGGACTGCCGCTTGCAAGTCATTTCAAGAGCATTGAATGTGTGGCAGCACAATTAAAGAGTCAGCTTCTGCTTCCCCTGCTCACATCAAGTTGTGACTCAGCCTATTTTCAAAACAAAAGCTACATTAAGAGCCATTTCAGCTACTGCAGTGCACACCACACCTCTAAGAATTCAGGCATCAAGGTCAACACACGTTGCTTCAGTTCTGCTTCATGTGCACAGAGAAGTCGCGAGGGCTGGATAACCTCCCTGCTCCAAATACACAAAAGTAATGCTACTTTCTTGCCTCCTCCCATGCAGATGATGAGCACACTGTTAAATACAGTGGAAATGAACACAAAATACACAGTTTCGTTGCCACACTGCCTGAAGGTGGTGTCCTCAACATGAGGACATGGAGCTGTTGGAGCCAGCCCAGAGGAGGCCGCAAGGATGATCAGGGTCTGGAGCTCCTCCTGTATGGAGGCAGGATGAGAACATTGGGGCTGTTCAGCCTGGAGAAGAGAAGGCTGTGTGGAGACCTCAGAGCAGCTTCCAGTGTCTGAAGG
>JANRGW010054812.1:0-17610 GCA_024733675.1 Psilopsiagon aymara | reverse complement strand
CTGTTCTTATCTCAACCTGTGGGAGTTGCATTCTTTCAATTCTCCTTCCCATCCCTCCAGGAACAGAGGGAAGAAAAGGGGGAAGTGAGTGAACAAACTGCGTGGCTGATTTATGGCTTAAACCATGACACATCTTTAGACCAGTCACAAAGTATGCCATTAGTACCTGTTTCTAACATTATTCTTATGGATAAAAGATTTATACTAACTGTTCATATGTATGAAAACACTCTCAGCTTTATTAATTGGTCCTGACACAAGCAGTATTTTTTGTTGTATACAACTGAGCAAAAAGCCTTACTCAGTGCAAAGCTTTCTTCAAATTATCTACTAGTGAAAGCTGACAAGCTGATTGAATGTGTCAGAGGAAGGGGGAGGTGATATATAACAGTACAATTTTCATTGCACAAACCAATATTTTTAGCCCTTACAATTTGTACTGAAACTCATTATTCTTCTCCAGTATGGGCAAAGGGGAAATTCTGTTAGTGCCCAAGTCTGTGACTTCTCTAATTTTAAATCTAGCTCAAATGACTGCTTTCCACAGGGAGATGACTAAATGATATACAGCTGCTCACCAGACATTTGTTTCTTGTTCTCATTCAGGGAAAGCTATCAAGAATTAAACTCTGTGCAGGCAGTACACTGCTGGGAATATTAAAGCTGGGACTCTGCTACATTAGATGCAGCATAATGAAGGATGTTGCATTGCAGTTAATCTAGAATTGATGTCACAGGACAGATGCCTGTGTCACAAACAGAAAAAGCTACAGCCCTGTAATTTGGTACCTGCTCTAGAGCTAACACTTCTTGACATGTCATAATCACTTGCCATCTATGTGGCCTCTTTGTGTTTTATCACAACAGGAATTTATTGAACTGCCTGGACACACCATTGTAAATAATGGTCTAATAGTACCCATTATATGCACACAAATGAGAAAATGATACTAACAGCTGATGAGAATGTGTAAAACTGTTTGAAAAAGCTATTATACATCAGATTTTCTGAACTAAAGTGAAATTAGCCAAGTGGTAAATTCAATCTAGTAAAATCAAATAATTCCTTGGCCGTTTTTTGGGTTTTTTTGGCTGGTTTTGGATTTTTGTATTACTATTAAGAACTATTTTATATCTATGTTTCAGAAACAGATCAAGAAATTTCAGCAAAGTCTTTTCTTGGCCTAGTAAATCCTATTATACCAGGCCATATAGAACATATATGAATTTTCTATTTAACAAGAAATGTCTAGTTGCAACAGATGCTTTCAATTTTAAATAAAAAAATAAAAATGAATTCTAAATATTATTTTAATGTAATTTTAATTGTTCCTCATTTCAAATACTCAGCTACTTGCAGTATCTGCATTAAACACTCATTACAGTGAGCCTACTGAGGCAAAGAAAGTAGCAGTTGTGGCTCTGCAGTGGTTTTCAGGGGACCATCCACTAAGCCCGCATGGACACAGAGGATTAAGTAGTATTTTACCCAAGGTCAGGCAGGAGCCAAGTCCTGTAGCTGACTTTTACTTCAGTGAAACATCTTCTAGACTGCGCAAGAAAAATTCCCAGACCTTCCTTAAAAGCAAGTAACATTAGAGGTCACAGTAAAGGTCATCACTCTTGTATGCCTCTGTGTTCCTTTAGCAGAATGCGTATGTTACCTCAAGTTTCTCACTTCCAATGTAAAGTGAACTGAGATATGAATGCTATCCAACTACAGCAAGAAAAATAGTGTGAACTATAGCAAGGGAAAAGTTAAACTTGCTACTATCTCTCCCCTAGTACTTCAACATTTTAGGGTTGAGGCAATTTATAAAAAACCCAACCAAACACCCAACCAACCGAACAGATCACTCTCTACTTTTGTGTTTAAAAACAACTATAGATGAAGATTAGCAGCACACACAAACCGTGTTCAGTAGTAATTATAAGAAAAAGAAAACTACAAAGGTCAAAGTCACACTATAAATACGTTAGATATCAGCAAATTCCCAGTAGAAGCGAGATATTGCTTAGCAAGGAGCAGAACTACTTGTCTTCTTTTTCCAGGGTAAAAAGAATATTAAGATTCAAAATTTTCATTGAAAATTTGTACTTGGGACTCTTCTAGTTTGTGAGAATGCAAAAAACAGTGGTTTTCACTGGATGATCAGAATCTAGATGGGAACTTTACAGGAGCTTTTCTTGACATCTACTCAATGCTAACAGCATTATTTAATCATTTCAAAGGAAGATCGGGACTAGAACTTTCATTTACTGGCTCTATACGAAAAATGTTATTTAGCTATAAACATACCCCTCCCCAAACACTGAATACCAGGGTAACAACTAAGCATGTACAATCCTTCACCTTACAAAGGTAGAACTGAAGTTCCCTGCATAGGTAGCCAATGGTCAGCTAGGGATTGCAGTTCTCATGACAAGGGCCAGCAACTCCATCTCAGGAACAACAATATGACATTTATAGTCTTGTAATGTCTTGCAATCTCACCATGTTTTACTTTTACACAGAAAAAAAACATTCCTCTTAATCATGAAATGGGAATCTGGTCTAGGTTACTCCAGGAAGCAGTTAATGGGAAACCCCAAAATTCCCCTTTCTTTATCTCTCTCTTCTTGGCCCATGGCAACATTAAAATCGAAAGAACTTTGCAATACCTGCCACCTCAGCAGCCAGACCCTTAGAATAATTCTGGCCTGACTCATTGGAGAAGGGTGGCAGGCGTAATGGGATGTTGGTTGCATCTATTCCAGTCATTTGCTCATCCTCAAAACATGCTCCACTGTACATAAAACATGGAGACGAAATCCTGACAGGTCTTTAGAACTTCATGGAAATTTTATAACTTATATACAAGTTCTCTGGCAGCAGTTTGTGGTCAGCTGAGACCTGTAAGTAGAATTAGGTACTATGATATTTCAAATTTCTTGCTAGAATACCAGTATTAGCAGATAGAGAAGCAATATACAAGGTCATTTTGTGTTTCCAAGTGTTTTTACCACCCCAGCTTTGCAGAACTTTGAAAACCACTGGCCACAGTCATTTTTGTCCTTCTTATTGCATGGCATGCATGATTATTTTACTCCTGTCTGAATACGTGTACTCTAAAACCAGACGGTAAAATAATCTTGTAAATTCTGTGCCTGGTGGTGCATGATTGTTCAAATGTTTGTCAGAAAATTATTTCCTCAGTAGAAAGAAAGAGGTCAGGATCTGAAAGTCAATTTGATACCTAATCAAGGAAAAGAACAAAATCACTAGTAATAAAATTTCTGAAGGTCGAGTGTTTCCTTGGGCTACTTCTATGGAAGTTGACTACTCCCAAAATAGACTTTAAATTATATCTTTACAATTCTATTATCTTTAGTATGGTAGGATCTGAGGGTGTAATTTGAACAGAAATCAGTTTGAAAAAGGACACAAATGAAACTGGGTTCTGATGACAATATGCAAAATAAAACATATTCTAATTCAATTTCAGATTAATGTTGTTTATAAAATATCAAAGGAAAATCTGGTAAAAATATGCCAGTAAAGTATGTAAAAGCATATAAAAAAGTAAACATTAAGGCAAGTGAAATGACTTTTTTAATATGGTCATTTCAGGACTGAACTACTTATTGAGGGAAATGAAGGGATTTGTATTTTTCCCTCTGTTGTTTGTCCTTTGCCCCAAGTATTGCTCAAAGATGAGACAAAGATATTGCTAGTCATCAGTAGCAGACTAGATAACAAAAGGACAGCCTTCCAAGAAAGAGCTATAAGGAACAGGAAATTATTCAAACAGGAGGGCTACAACGTTATATTTTTTAATTGTCAGTGTATTTTAATGATAATAGAAGTGTGATGATAAAAAAAGCCTAGTCTAGAAAAAGAAAACTGAACAACAGATGTAGGGAATTCTAAATGGCATTTTACAATTTAATGTATTTGTAGATCTTGCTGAATGTAAAGAGAGAAAGAAGGAAACCAAAAAGCTAAACTACAGCGAAGTTAGGATAAAAATGAGGAGTGAGAAAACTGAAGATTGCTGCATAAGAACTATAGACAATTTTTTTCCCAATAATATAAAAAGAAAATGAGATCAGTGATAGGAAAAAAAAAGAAAATAAGAAAACAAGCAAGAAAAATAGCATTATATGTCTGGAACAAGAAGGAAGTTAGTTGAAAATATTAATAACTTGATGGTAAAGAGTGTCAAAGACAAACTTTCTAGGGCAAATGGTAATTCAGTAGCATTTGTTCTCTATCTTGAAATTCTCTACCAGAAATTGCTATGCATCCTTTAAGAAATCTTTCTGCTATCCCTAGGTTTATTGGAAAATCAATCATATATTGGTTTGGCTATCTCTGCCATAGCACCAGTTTCTGACATTTTCAATGAACTCCTAATGAGAATGAAAACTTAGAAAATTTTAAAAGGTAATTTAATGTTAATTTGTGATTTTTTTTTATTTTTTTCTGTTTACCATGGGTGTTTGACAGTAATATTTCTTGACAGTACCACTCTAAAGCTCTTTGCAGTTTCATAAGAAGTCCAAAGACTATTTTATCTTACTAACTTATTATTTTTGCTTAAAAAATTAAAACCACATAATCATGTGAGATCACTGTTTGTCAGTACAAATTTGCTTATTATATCCAAACTAAGGAACTAACATACATATACCTTAAATCATACTAGTCCAGGGGTAAAGTTACTGGGTACATTTAAATTTCCAGATTGAACAAAATAACCAGAAGACAAACCTTCAGCATAAGTATGTCTCCCCTTAAATGTGAATATCACAAAACTGTTCCATTTCAGTTATTTTTCCAGTAGAGTTTACAATTTTTTCCTGACTTAATTAAAAATTATTGCATATACAGTTCAGATCTATATCAGTTTATTAATGATCTACTACAAAGCAACAAGTGGAAAGAAAAAAAACATCACTAGTTCCCTACAACACAGATTCTGCTCAACAAAGAACTGAAAAGAGGAAAACATGAGGAAAGAAGTCCTGAAGAGTACTTAGGTATTGTAAACATTCTCATGTTTTGAGCGCTATGTTGTCTAAATCATGTACAAGTAACTTCTCACTAGAAGTATCATGGGTAAAGGACAACATCTTTCTAAAAGGCTTTTCAACACATTAGAACATAGAATGGTTCTTCAAAGGAAGTAAAATACTTATACTTTTCCGAAATGTCTGAGAGTTCAGACTTGATCATAGAGTGTTTTGGGTTCGAAGGGACCAATATAATCTTAAAAATCATCTGACTGGCCTGTAGTTCCTCAAGTCTTCCTTTTTTCTCTTCTCCAAAATGGAGACTGACTCTTTTGTCACTGACTCTTTGGGACTTAGAATGACCATTATTGGATCACAAGTAAGACAAATACAATGAAGTCAATAACTTCTGTCAAGAAGCTCAGCCTCCATTTTGATACACATGCTACCATAAATAACTACTTCTTGACATGGCATAAATCCAAAACATATGGGTGACAGCGGTGGATTAAAAACCAAAACCAAACCAAACAAAAAAAACCTCAAAATAAGCAAATACTTTTTTCAAGGATTTTTTTTTTTTTTTTTTTTTTTTTTTTTAGATTAAATCAGCCCGTCTATCTTTAAAGAGAAAGGCAGAAGTAAAATTCTTCTCTGGCTATCCTATTGGTATTCCCAGCCAAGCTTGAAACCACTAGTGAGTACCTAAGGACACAGTGTCTTCCCCCGGAGTCTGAAGGGAAGGGTTCTTCGTGCAAACTACAGAGAGAGCAAGATGCTCTGTCTAAGAGCACTCTATTTTAATACACTTTCTTGACATCTCCAAATTAAAAGCAAAAAACCAAAACTATAGCAAGCAAATAAATTGAACGATGGGAAACAAAAAACTTCCTTCAACTACTTATGAGTTGACTACAATTTCAATGAGAGTCGGAGTAGAGTATACTTTTAGCAAACTAGTATAACTTTTAAGAGTGCTAAGATTCCGTCGAGATTTGAATAGCAGCAATGATTTAGCAATATTGGGCTGGATTTCAAAAGGAAATACAAATGTACTCAGAGTATAGAAAATTAATCAGCATGCTGTAAAATGACTATTTGATAAATTACTAATGATAAAGACTTTCAAAGTTATACTTTTTATAGATCTTCCTGATTTCTCTTGAATGTACTTTATGCTTAGATTTCATTTGTAATTATTTGATGCTTTTCTTATGTAACAATACCATAAAGGATTCATAAAATTTGACAGCTCTTGTATTTTTCAACTTTCATCTTTTCTGAAGAAATTAGAGTTTAGCATTTCAAGTTTCACTTTTTCTCTTATCAAGTGAAATAGCTTTTGTAATATGCACCATAGTGGACATATTTTAAAGTAACAGTCCAAGAATCCGTGAAAGAAATAAGGATTTCTGCTCCTATTTGTAGAATGTTCTTTGCTATTACAAACACATATTTTAACAAACAACACAGATGGAGAATCACAGATGGAGATTACACTGAAACAATATTAGGAGAACATGCAATCAATTTTATTATTGAAGGACGGATATACAATTTGTGGATGGATGAGCAGACCACCTGATCTGAGCTCAAGCAGATCTTGTGCTGTGGGTCTTAGCTACCTCTGCAGACTGGCAGTGAAACCTGCCTAACCTCCTCTAGCTAGAATCAACTATAACTGGGAACTTCAATTTGTTTAGCTGGAAACCAGATCATGCATTTCTGAGTGGTGCTGAAAACCCATCAAACAAAACATTTTATCTCTACCATGACTGCAGAAAGGCTAATATGTAAGACTAAATTGGGCCTTTTTAATTAAAGATTTTACTAAGATTTTTATTGTTCAAGATTTGAAACACCCCCCCCCCCCCCTTTATGCCACTACTTATAACTTAATGGCAATAGCATCAATAACGACTACAATGAGGACCAAACTTCTCTCAGGTCAAGAGACAGCAACAATGAAACTCTGGTTTTCATATAACCCTTGTCAAGTTTGCAGGATCAGGAATTGTCTCTACAGGTTTTCCTCATGTCAATGAGCTCCTCTGGTCACCTTTGATTACTGGAAGATTGACCCCTCCCATACCAGCTCTCACACTAGCAAAACACAGCATCTGCAGATAGGCACCATAATGGCGAAGGGCAATTGCTGGGGAATGCCCAAACCTTATTTATAAGGATTTCTCCACAGTTAAGTAAATTTGCATGCCAAATGAAGAGAACAATTGAGTATTGAGTATGAAAACACACTATTTACAAAGAAAAAGGAATAGAAGGTTTAAAAAAATGCAGCTAGATTAAAAGTGTCCTTGGATATTTCTGTATGTTCATCTCTGATGGTGCTGAAATTTTTCTAAGAATCAGGTGACAAAAGACGTAAAGACAGGTTTCCAATACATGCAGAGACCTTTCTTGTGCCAGCCCAACCTTCCAGTATGATTTATTCTCATTAATGAAAGTTTTTTCTTCTGTATTTAGGCAGTAACATAAACTATGCTTATGTTTTTGACTTATTAACATTATTATGAGTTTTGTCAGAGGATAAGAATTTTTTTTCTATCCTTTTAATTTGTGCTAGAGTTTCTATTAAGATTTTGTCTTCACAGCTACATAATACATCTCATTTCTGTCTGTTTTCTCCCTTCTGAAAATATACTGTGCATTTAAATTTTTCCAATGCAAGTTTTCCAAACATCTTACAAGAAAGAAATTTTGTGTTTACGAATATCAGAAAGATAACATGTTAAACCAAAGTTGTTAATATTTAGAAATGAATGCTCTATTGAAAGAGACAACCATCTATTTCTGCATTAACTCATAAGTCCTGCCAGATTTGGGATACTACTGCCTTGGTTTCAATGTATCTGGTAATGAGCCTTCAAATTATTCAAAGACAAGTTAGAGATATTAGAGTTAGAACACAGAGATCACAGTACTATGTCCATAGCCATAGACTTATTAAATCCCTTCAGATTCAGTGCTAGTGACTCAGGAGACTGCGTATGAAACCAAGAGCAATGGATGCAAGGTAATAAAATCTCAGTACCATGAAACATCAAACTTAAAACTGATGTAAATTTTCATGTCATTTTGATTAGGCCAGCAGTTAACTCTTCAGTAAGGGACAGAGAAGCAGCTATTCTGTTTTACGATAACTGAGTATTTATCTTATTTGCCAGAACAGCATAGAAGCATCCAAACCAGCATAATTTTCTATTCCATCAGGCTGCAGTCATTTTGCTGGAGTTTCTTGGCACGTATATACAGATACAGACCTCTGGAGCTCCTACAGTTAGTCTTAGTCTAGAGAGGATTTCCTCTGGTCCTCTGGTCCTGTTCCAAGTACAGGTAGCTGCTGCTGATTCAAGACTTTATGGTTAGTTTTTGGTATGCATCAAGATACACATTTTGTCTAGCCTGTCAAGCTTCTCAGGGTTGTACAGAAGTATTCTTTAGAACTGATTTTCTTAATTATTAACCTTCTAGGTTCTCTCAAAGATGAGATTCACAAAAGGATTTAATGAACTATTTGACACGGTACTCCTTAACATTTGCTTTTCTGGTTCCTGGCGAAGAACCCAAAATTTCTTTGTAGGCAAACACTTCATGAATACCCTAAGTCAACTAGCTGAGGAATCAGTTGTCATTGAGGAGAATCAGTGTAAAGTTCATCTCATGTCTCATATTGTCTAAATCATGAAGAGTGATCTGAAACTGAACACTGGAAAACCATTTTGACTCATTTTTACATTCAGCACTGTTACTGTTAACTCTGGTATTTTTAACAGACATCAGTGGCTTAATCTGTAGAGAAAGATAGTTCTTTGTAACACAAACTCAGAATTTGTAGTAACTGACAGAAGAGGTGCTGATATTAAAACTCTTCAATGCAATCCACAGAGATCAGATACTTAAGAACTATTTGCTTACTCCCTACTTAATATAGTTTCAAATGATATAATAAAACAAAAGAGAACTTTAAGGCCCTTGTGAGGATAGAAGCAGATAGCTATATTTGGCTCTACTGATGGGGCTTTTACCAGGACAACCGATTTGAAGAAATTCCAGTTTGCCAACCATCTCCCTTAAAATAAGCACTCGGGTTCTAAATTGTATTTATAACATTTTTATTCTTGCTACTTTGTAGCATCCTTTCTTTGCCCTTACTGCAGATTCAAATTTGGAAGCATTAGTTTCTGTGGCATCTTTACAAGTAGCTTGTGTAAATGCAGTTTTGTTCCATTAACTGTCTCCTACCCCAAGAATCTGGCTGATACAATCAGAAATTGGTGATGAAAAGGCTGACACAGCCACTAGGTTGCTTTTTGTGGCTCCCTGGAATGATTTTGCACCTGTGATGGAATGGAGAAACTGCAGCCATTCAGAGACCAGTAGAATGTAGGAACTAGCAATCACAAAATCTATATTCTGAACATGATGCTATTTCTCATATAAGCAACTATCACAATCACATTATTAAAACAGAAAACCTTGGGTGGGTACAAGTTTCCAGTCACTATATTTTCAGAATTTCCAAATAACAGAAGCTACTAAAGAGATTTTTTAGAATGGTGTTTGTGGGATTATTTAAAGCTACAGTGTGCATTAGGAAGTCTAAAAGGCAATGACTAGCACATTTATTAATAACCACCACATTCTGAGAGTGCCTTCCTCTCCTAAAACAAAGAAGGAAAAATATTTTACTGCCACAAGAGGGTATAAAACTGTCTATATGCCAAGCGTCACAAAGAACATGAAAGCTATGTGCCTTGCTTATAGCTCTGTCTCTACTTTTTACTGTGATTAACTGCTCATCTCTTTCACTAACATTCCTATTGATCAGATTTTCCCTTTCCTTTCTCTCTTCTAATGGTATATCAGATTTTTGTTCTTTTCTTTCAATTTCTCTCTAATCATCGATTCCTGGCTCTCCCTTATCACATTTAGGAAATTTTCCCACATGTGCTTCTTGCATCTCAAATAGGTTGTTATTCTAAGGTATTCATACAGTGAATGGTACTTTACTGCTTTTAAATGCTTTACTGGAGCTAGTCTTTGAACAGTCAAAGGTCTGTGTTTACACAAGGTTCATTTCAGAAAGCTCACGCGAGGTCAGGCACCAAAATACGTTCACGAAACTTTTTCAAGAGATAAATGATAGGATAATTAGAATATACAGGTACTTTTGATATACTGCTGCTGAAGGTGGACACTATCTGCCTGATCCCTTTCTGAAGAAAGGGGTTAGGAAATTTCTCAATGTACTTGGCAGGAATTTTGTTTTTCTTTTAAGAAGGGGCGTGCCAGTGGCATGGTAGCTGCCACCTCCATGAATTATATACTATCCTTCAGAAGACAAGAACAAAAAAAATTCATTTGTGTACATATGTGCACATATACAGTTTACTTAGAAATATATTAAGAACAATGGTTAAGGAGAATTTGATCATAAACAGAGATGCCCAGCACAAAACAAGTCCTAAATTCACTCCTAGAGTGAATTTTTACAGTGCAGTAAAAGTCATGCTGACAAAAAAATAAACATGCACTTCCACTTTATTTAGTTCTTAAGACTGGATGTCCACTGTGACTTTTCAACCTTCCAGTTAAAAGCTGAAATAACTCCCTCAAACCACAGAGCTACATTTCCCCCTTCAGTTTTTGAAGGTCATGACAGCTTAAGTTTCTGAGCTGGTGCTTGTTACACCAAATGTACTGGAATTAAAGTAGAAGGGTTTTGCAATATTAACTTAGACAGCAATATAATTATGACTGGAAGTCAATGTAGATAAAGGTGAAGTGATATTAGACACTAAGAACAGAGACAAGGAAACAGAAAAGACCTTATTAGGCTCATGTAGTGGTGATGTCCCCATTCTATGAATACTGATTGGTCTGGTCTTTTTGTCATAAACTGGCTGCATAGAAACGGAAAAATAACAGAGAAAGACAATTGCTTTCTTACTAAATAGAGCAGGAAGGATGGAAGAATAGTATAAGAAAGGGCTAGGAAGCTATGGGTGACATTAGAAAGGTCAATGAGGTATTCACCATTTTCCAACAAAAACTAGAGGCCTTATCTTAAATCTATCTCAGCTGACCAAGGAAAACTAGCACTAAATGCACTAGTTCCTCCTAATTTCCATAATTTTTAAGTCAAGCTGTGTCATTCTGCTTTCCTAGGATTTGCCATGGTATTTCAGAAGATAAAAACCAAACATTAGGTGCAGTGTTTAATCTAAATGACTCAGCAGTGCTTTGTGTTTAATTACCTGCCCTGAGCCCACAAAAAAGTATACTCACTTGTTTTTCTGAAAAATGCATTTGCAAGTGCTACCTTGAAACATAAAGTTTATTAAATGCCTTTGAACTATGGTACAGATCAAAAAACCCAAACCAAAACCAACTCAAACCCCCCAAACAAACAACAAAACCAATCAACCATTTTTCCTCAGGCATGCAATTAAGAAGTTGCCGTCACTGGTCTTTCCTTGAAAGCAATATTGAATGGTTATTCCAGAAATTTTCTTGAAATAGTGCCTATGTACTCGGCAAGCCGAAGCTATGCTGTCGTAAAACCACCACTACGCTGAGAAGCCGCACTTCTAAGGGTGGGGCAAACACTGCACAAGTACTTGGAATCTGTGTAGTGATGGACAGAGGGCAGGGGGGTTGAAACTAGATGATCTTAAGGTCCTTTCACTCTCTAACTGTTCTATGATTCTGTGATCCATTCCCATGAGAATCCCCCATAAGGACACCATCAGGATTTGCAGGAGCATGGCCATGAGAGTGACAACACAAAACCAAGGGAAACATACCATCCCCACACCTGTGCACATTGGTGGCTCATGCTCAGCTAGCATCCTCTCAGATTCTTCTCAACAGAGCTGCTCCCCAGGCAGGCAGTCCCCCACATTTTTCAATTACAGGCTCTAACAGTAATATAATTCTCCTGTTCCTACATCAGATACACCAGCATATTAAGTCCTTTGGCAGCAAGCTTCTGCCTAAGTTTCTGTTGGTTTTGGCTTCCCCAAATCCTTGTACTCCAAATCCCTCTAGTCACCTCCTTGTGAAACACAGCCAGCCTCGTGTACACAGCCACAGCTCCCTCTATGATTTCACACTATTTTTAGCAAAATTCCTTCAAGTCTTAATTTAAAATTACTTTTAATATTGTCATGAGTTTACTTCTCACAACTTTATTCCCTTTGCAAAGAATGATCCTCTCTAGAAATCTTACTTCCCAAGCATTCCTGAATGTTCAAGAACTTTATCCCAGGATTCAAATACGATCAAGAATGACTAGTTCTGCCATTTATTGCACATAATTATTGTGTCTTTTGAGCTGTAACCACAGGTATTAAAACTATGTTTTCCACTCTGGCTACACACAATACTCTCAATTCACTTACAATATCAGCAGAGCTTAGCAGACTATTTTAATACAGTTTGTGCCTGTCTTGTGCACCATATCCCACAGATGCTTAGCCAACTTATTCTCTGAAATGGGTGCCTCATTAACTGACAAGTTAAATCCTGAATAAATATTCTATATTTGTGGTTTGAATAATGGTCTTCTTTGCAACAGGGCAGGGGCATGAGAAATTTTATTTTCACAACTAGGAAATTTTTGATGAGCTACTGCAATTGCAGTATCTCAGATGCTCCACACCATTATGGCACACATTGCTCAATGTATATTCTTCTCTATTGCAGGAAGTGCAAGTTAGCTGAGTGCAACAGCGAAACATGGAATAGTCAGGGCAGTACATGACATTATGTCCACTGCCTGCATAGAACCATGTTTAACTTTCCAGATCGAATCAAAGATGCAAATCCCTTGAACTGCCCTCTTCACCTCACCTCTTTCTGTGCTTAAGCAATAACTTGGCAATTCTCCCACATGTTAAGCTTTAAAGAATATTTTTTTAAAAATACAGTAGGGTGTACTCTGAGAGAAAGAGTGGTGAACTAAAATCTACCACTTGGATTAACAGAGTTGCTACATGCCTTATACAAAGTAGATTTGAAAACTCTAATAATTCTCTTAAATACATTTTAACTTGCATTTCTTTACTAATACTGTTGGAAATAAATAAAACCAATTACTAAAATGCAGAATGGCTCAATCTTCAGAAATTGGAATCTACAGAGCTGTCTTACACAAGCATACTAGCAAGTTCACTTGTGAAAATACTTTTCACATCACATGCCATAAATTTTCACGCACTTGTGATGTACACTTACATCATAAAGATACTAAGATCTATTAGAGTGGTGATTATCACCTCATGCAGATTATAAGAAAAGCAAGCATTAGATTTGCTTGAGTATTTTTTGCTAATTCATTCTCCTATTGTGAAAGGGGAGAAAGAACACTACTGCTTGCACTATTTTCTGCTTTAAGCAACAACTGACAGCATTCAGAGAATGCGATATTGCATCTATAGGAACGGATGCATCCCTCTAATCTTCCCAGGATACCTGTCCCTGCCTGTGCATTCTCTTCTTGCCCTTTAGTTTTTGACAAGTCTTGACTCAGTTATGCTGCTCTCTTGCCTTCCTTACCTGATTTCCTACACCTGGGGACTGTGACCTCTTGTGCTTTAAGCCTCCTTGAAGATCTGCCAGCCAGGAGGACAGTTTTCCAAGTGTCCCATTGACTAACTCCTTAAAGAGCTAGAAGTTGGTTTTCCTAAAGTTCAGGGTCCTAACTATATTCTTTGCCTGTCCCACCTTCCTCAGGCCTGTGAACTCCACAAATGCATGATCACTGCAGCTTCCAGTCTTGACACCACTCATTAGCTCACTTGAATTGGGCAGCCCTCAGATGCAGTACTGCATCCCCCCCAGTAGGGCTGTTACCTGGCTTAATAAGTTATTCTCAATGCACTCCAGGATATCTTGGATTGCCTAGAGCTACTGTGCTACTTTTCCATCTGAAATGAAGGGTGGTTGAAGTCCCCCAGCAGGTCAAGAACCTGTTAGCATGATGACTTCTATAGCTGGAGTAAGAAGTCTCCCACTGATTGGGCAGCCTGTAGTAGACACAAGACCACAAGATTCCTTTGTTGCCTCAGTCTTGGATTCTTACCCATACGCTTTCTACCTACTTGTGGCTATTTTCAGAGACAACTCTTCACACATGATTATTTCAGATGGCTATCCACCTCCTCCACACTTACTTCCTTGCCTACCCCTTCTTAACAGCATGTAGCCACATGGAAATCCACCTCCTTCACCCTTCATTCGTTGTCTACCCCTTCGGAACAGCCTGTAATTAGCCTTTCTGACCGTGTCACCACCTCTGGTGTAGAAGGACCTTCATCCTCCTCATCCACTGACTGTTGTACCGAGCCACCTGAAAGGGTGAGGTGGGCCACGGGGGTTTTAGACTGCCAGCAAAAGTGTGTACTTGGGTCCAATCACTCATTTGCCTTGATATACTGCCTTCAGACTGGCAGAGGGAGGATTCAGGACCCCCTGGGTCTTGTTTTTTTTCTGTTGGCCCTTCCTGCTCCTGTCTCATAAATGCCAGAGCCTGATTCCAGAAGTCTATCTTCTTCTCAGACTCCTTGATGCTTTTTAACCTTTCTACACATATTGAGCTACACATTTGAACTACAGACCAGTCAGTCTCACCTCTGAGCCTGGCAAAATCTTGGAGCAGATTCTCCTGGAAGGCATACTAAGGGACATGAGAAACAAAGAGTTGGTTGGTGACAGCCAGCATGGCTTCACTAAGGGGAAATCCTGCCAGACCAATCTGGTGGACTTCTATGATGGGGCTCTGGAACTGATGGACAGGGGTAGAGCAGTTGATGTCATCTACCTGGACTTGTGCAAAGCATTCAACACTGTCCCACCAACATCCGTGTCTCTAAATTGGAGAGACATCGATTTGATTGGTGGACCACTCGGTGGATAAAGAACTGTCTGGATGGCCACATGCAGAGTTGTGCTCAATGGCTCAATGTCCTGCTGGAGGCCAGTAATGAGTGGTGTCCCTCAGGGATCCGTGTTGGGTGTAGTCATGTTCAACACCTTTGTTAGTGGCATGGACAGTAGGATTGAGTGCATCCTCAGCAAGTTTGCCGATGACACCAAGCTGTGTGGTTCGGTTGATACGCTGGAGGGAAGGAATGACATCCAGAGGGACCTTGACATGCTTATGAGGTCAGCTGATGCCAACTGGATGAAGTTTAACCATGACATGTCCTACACCTGGGTTGGAGCAATCCCAGGCACAGCTACAGGTTGGGCAGAGAAGAGATTCAGGGCAGCCCTGTGGAGAAGGACTTGGGGCTGCTGGCAGATGAGAAGATGAACGTGAGCCTGCAGTGTGCGCTTGCAGCCCAGAAAGCCAACCATATCCTGGGCTGCACCAAAAGGAGCTTGACCAGCAGGTCAAAGAAGGTGATCCTGCCCCTCTACTCTTGTGAGACCTCACTGGGAGTATTGTTTGCAGTTCTGGTGTCTTCAACATAAAAAGGGCATGCAACTGTTGGAACAAGTCAAGAGGAGGGCCACGATGACAATCAAGGGACTGGAGCACCTCCTGTATGAAGATAGGATGAGAAAGTTGGGGCTGTTCAGCCTGGAGAAGAGAAGGCTGTGTGGTGACCTCATAGCAGCCTTTCAATATCTGAAGGGGGGGGCTACAGGGATGCTGAGCAAGAACTATTCATTAAGGACTGTAGTGATAGGACGGGGGGTAACAGGTTCAAACTTAAACAGGGGAAGTTTAGATTGGATATAAGGAAGAGGAAGTTCTTTAATGCAAGGGTGGTGGGGCACTGGAATGGGTCACCCTGGGAAGTTGTGAATGCTCCATCACTGGCAATGTTCAAGGCCAGGTTGGACAGAACCTTAGCTGTCATTGTTAGTGAGAGGTGACCCTGCCCATGGCAGGCGGATTGGAACTACATGACATCCCTAACTATTCTGTGATTCTATGATTCTACTTTTATCTCTTCCACCAGGCAGAGAAGATCATCCATCTGGTGACATCTGACACAGCTGCTGTCTCTTCTGTCATCTGATACCAGAGAAAGGCTCTGTCGCTCTCTGCTGCTGGATGTCTGCATGTCTGCATGTTTTCATGGGAGCTCCACCTAGGTTGCTACACCCTTCCTGGTGAATGCAGAGGACATAACTTTGCAGCAGGTGGACAATATTTCCAAGCTCCTTCTGGAAGGTTGATAGCCATCAATAGTGCCAATATCTTGAGCTGGTGAGGGGCATGCACCCTTCCTGATGGAACTTCTGCACCACAAACCTGTGTCAGGGCAACCCCAGGTACAGCTACAGGTTGGGTGGAGAAGAGATTCAGAGCAGCCCTGTGGAGAAGGACTTGGGGGTGTTGGTTGATGAGAAACTGAACTTGAGTTTGCTTCAGTGTGCACTCACAGACCAGAATGTCAGCTGTATTTTATGCTGCATCAAAAGGAGCGTGGTGAGCAGGCCAAAGGAGGTGATTCTGCCCCTCTACTCTGCTCTCACGAGACCTCAACTTGGAGTACTGTGTACGGTCTGGCGTCCTCACCCAACATAAAAAGGACATGGAGCTCTTGGAGCAAGTCTAGGCGAGGGCCATGGGGATGATTTGGGGCCGGTCTTGTAAGAAAACAGGCTGAGAAAGTTGGGGCTGTTCAGCCTGGAGAAGAGCAAGAGACCTCATAGCAAACTTCCAGTATCTGAAGGAGCTAATAAGGATGCTGGGGAGGGACTCTTTATCAGGGACGGTAGAAACAGGACAAGGGGCAATGGGTTAAAACTTAAACAGGAGAAGTTTAGATTGGATATAAGGAAGAAGTTCTTTACCGTGAGGGTGGTGAGTCACTGGAACAGAACTTTTGGAAGTTGTGAGTGCTCCATCCCTGACAGTGTTCAAGGCCAGGTTGGCTGGAGTCTTCGGTGACATTATTTAGTGTGCGATGTCCCTGCCCATGGCAGGGGGATTGGAAGTAGATAATTTTAAGGTCCTTTCCAACCCTAACTAGTCTATGATTCTATGAAATATATGTCTTCTCCCTGTTGATGATTTTATTATAAGGGTAATTCCCACCCATCTAATCAAAGATATGAAATTGTTGCAACTCAGAATCAGTGGACTCTCATCAAGTAAGCAGACACTAAAAACTTCAGAGTAAAGCACTTTAAAAGCTTACAAAGGAAGAATAAACGGAATGGCATGATAGTGTTGTGACAAACAGAAACACATTATGAAATAAATACAAAGCGCGGACTGGAAGTCAGTTGATTTTCATTACAAAATACACAGAAAATCCTGGAAGAGTGGGAACACAGGACTCTCTTTTCTTTATGTATGGACACTCGTATTAATTACATTCCTATCTAAGAATGTGCCATGAGTTCAGCAGTAGCAGTCATTTTTCTCCTTCTCAGTAACTGGTTGCTCTGGTGCAGTGCTGTGTTTTTGACTTTCAGCCTGGGAACAGCACTGATAACACCGATGTTTCTAGTTATGGCTTAGTGATGTTTGGTCTGGCCAAGGACTTTTGGAGCCTCATGCTCTGCCTGGGAGGAGGGGAAGCCGGGAGGAAGCAGAGACAGGACACCTGACCCAAACTGACCAAAGAG
>JANRGW010054811.1:0-24724 GCA_024733675.1 Psilopsiagon aymara | reverse complement strand
CCCAACTTTCTCATCCTATCTTCATACAGGAGGTGCTCCAATCCCCTGATCATCCTCGTGGCCCTCCTCTGGACTTGCTCCAGCAGCTCCATGTTCTTTTTATGCTGGGGACACCAGAACTGCACACAGTACTCCAGGTTGCAGAGTAGAGAGGCAGGATCACCTCCTTCCACCTGCTGGTCATGCTTCTTTTAATGCAGCTCAGTACATAGTCATAGAATCATTGAATAGTTAGGGTTGGAAAGAACCTTAAGATCATCTAGTTCCAGCCCCCATGCAATGTGCAGGGACACCTCACACGAAACCCATGCTTTACTGGAGGAAAGAACGAACTGGAGAATTTTGATTGTATAGAAATACTTGTAAATAGTGCTTTTTCAAAGCAAAATGTTTTCAACCTGTTTCAAACCACTGTTATTTTTTTGAAATGCACTTTACTGAAGAAAATTAATAAAAATAATTTAAAAAATAAAACTGGAAGAAAATGTTCTGCCTGGCAGTTTCAGAAGAATATAATTAAGGTCAGCTGGAAAATACTGGCTTAGAAAAAAAAAAAATTAATTGAATATTCTGTCTAATTCAGAACAGAAAATAAAATCTGAGACTCTAGAATGTATACAGAATCTCTAGCATCTACACAGGATAAACACAAGGCAGGTGGCTTGCAGAAAATAAAGGGCAAAACCGATGGAAGATGAGTTCTTAGTTACAAACTGTTGCCATGCTTTTAAAGATAGAGAACAACAGTCAACCCCTTTGGCTTGGCCTGTAAATGGGTGAAATCCTTGGAGTGATGTCACTGAACTTCATGTGTTTCTGCTAAAGTCCTTCAAATATTTGGAAGCAATTTTTAATTGAAGCATGAAGAAGTGGATAAGCTCTTCAGTATCTTCTTGATTAGGATGCTTACTTTGACTGGAAGGGTAAAGGTGAACCTTGAAATTAGAGTATCAATAAGCCAGGGGCTTATATATAATTCCAAAGTGCCTGTTTGGGTCACTATAGCACTGTTTCCTAATTCTATTCCCTTTTAGGAGATCTCTAAATTTTCTTTGGCAGTAAAAACAGATAAAGGCTTTGCCCCCTTCTTTATTAACTGGCATCCATTTGAGGATTTGATTTACAGTGCGGCTCCAGTTGAATGACACAACTAAAGGATACAGTGAACCTCACAGTCAGGCTGGAAATAGGCAGGTAGTGGTGAGGGGGACCTTTAAGCTTTGTCACCAGAGAAAAGTTAGCACTTAGAAATGGCCTTGATTTAATAACAACAACAATAATAATAATGATAATAATAATAATGTGTAAAGTACTATGTTTCAAGTCAGTAAGAGTTGAAGCATTGTTAGCATTGTGCTGTTAGGTAAGAATGATTAAGTGAACAAGAACAGGCAGTAGTTACTTTTCATTAAGTGTTACTTGAAACGCTACAGATCTGAATCAATTTGCAAACAACTGTGAGTAAGACCTGGGATGTTTTTGTGTTTTCCAGGGTGTGCAGACTTGCATCTTCTGGATATGTTGACACCTACTGAAAGAAAAAGGCAGGGATACATCCATGAGCTCATTGTCACGGAAGAGAACTATGTAAATGATCTGCAGTTGGTCACAGAGGTAAGATGGCACAGCAGCTTTAGGAGAAGGTTTTAATCACCCATCTTTTTAAAGTAAATGAATAATTTCACCGTGCAAACTTGTTTCATATCACTGCTGCTTTTGATTTCCCAGGGATGATATAGATTAAATTTTCATATCTCTCTCTCTATATCTATGTAAATGTACATGCATGTGTATGGATGTACGCTCAACTAATGTTAAGCCTTTGTGTTACCATCACCAAAACACTGATGTTCAAAGTATCACTCTAGTAAACCCTTTTTGCTCCTGATTTTGAAATTTGATTGTTTATTTCTCAGGTGTAAGTTCTTAAACCACATTCACAGTGGCACTCAGTAAGTTACCGCTTACAGTGATTTTCTTTAAATGTTACAAGGAGCACCTCTTATGTGGGAAAAAAGGGAATCAGTACAGCAGCTGACTTAGACAATTCTTTTGACAGAGAAGGAAAGTCCTTTCTTGAAAAAGAGGTCAAGATATGCAAATCTGAGACATGAGATGAATTTGAACTTCCATAAAGGTGTGCAAAGTAAAATGTGTTTTCAGTTGTAATTCTGCCTGAGATATTTTGCAGAGACCTCTGACTAAACTTCCCAACTTTTAAACAGATTAACATCATCAACATAAATTCAGGGTATTCTCTTTTAAAGCCATACCTTGCTCACAAACAAATCTATATCAGGGAATATTATGGATCTCCAAGGCACAGTGCCTGTTGGAAGTCTGTTCCACTGAGTGTCAAGTGCTACTCTGATGCGAAGTTTTTTCACCTCCAGACTAATGAAATGAATCATCAGTCATAGTCACTTTGATAATACTTACCATATACTCTCTAAATTGCTTTCATTTTCTGAATCTATAGATCTTCCAGAAGCCACTAATGGAATCTGAGCTGCTAACAGAAAAAGAAGTTGCTATGATTTTTGTTAATTGGAAGGAGCTGATTATGTGCAATATAAAACTACTGAAGTAAGTATTTTTCCTCCATACTTAGCAATACCAAAGTCATGGGGCTTCTCCCCCGGCTTCTCCTTTAGCTACATGAAAATATTTGCCACTTAAGCAAGTAGTAACCAAAAAGGGCCATGTGTTATTTCTTCTTGGAAAAAGCAAAATACTAGCAACATTCCAATGACTTACTGTTGTTGTGGAGAAAAATCCAGCAGTTCTTTGCTGTGTAAATATTTGCACTTGCTTTGCTTTTGGTGTACATGTGCTCCAGAAAGCAAGATCAACCTCTCCTCAAGAGTAGAGCCTCAAAGGCTACCTACAGACCTGCCGTAGACTTTTACCTCCTCTGTCACAGCCCATGCCCATTTTCAGTCCTATCATCTGTGAATGCAGAATAAGGCACAACAATCTTTGCATCCCTTATTCTGAGATATTTGATGTGTTCCTTTTGTTATTGTAGCATCTGAATGAGCTGTTCTGTGAGGAGAGGAGCTGACAAAGCCTGGTTTTATAAGGATTTGTGTCCAATGTACCCTGTGCATTTCCTTCCAAAGTCTCCAGCTACTGCAACCCCAACTCTACCATGAAACTCCAGGCAGTGCAAGAGAATGGCCTGAAACTGCAGGCCGTTCTCTGTGGCCTCCGATGGATTCAATTCCTTCCTATTCACTCACATCCTTACCCATCCCTACTGCTTCCTCAAGGCACACTAAATCCTTTTAAATCCTTTTAGGGCACGTGCATGCAGGTTGCTCATCTAGTCATTGACAGAGGAACTGGGTGAGGATTGGGTCAAACCTGTGTCTTCCTAAGCAAGAGGATTAATAAAGCTCCTTTTTTGCCTACTGAGCTGCTAATTTTTATTGAACTCATAGGGATTTTATAGCTTTAGGTTATCTACTTTTTTTGCAGAATGTATCTGAAAATGGTCCACAAGTTGAAAAGTTATGGCAGTGGTAGGATAAATGCAGGCAGTTCAATGACAATTAATCTCCTTTCCTTAGGAAACCAGGCTAAAAACTAGAAGTAGTTTTGAGCTTAAAGTAATGGTAAGGTTTTTACCCCTCATTCATGAGCATGTCTGTTACTGTCTTTCTAAACTACTACAGAAGGAAATTAACATTTCTTTTAATATCCTATCTGATCTGGCATTGCACTAACTTAAATAACAGCTTGGTTACACAAGTGGGAAAAATGTTGGCTGAAGGTGCAATCTTGATTATTGTGTTCTTACAATGTGTAATAAAACTTGAGGCTGATCTATTTTATTATTCAGGGGTTTCTGTGTATCAGTAATGAATGAGAATCGAACCATTTATTTCGTAAATGAGGAATCATTATTTAGAGGTCTACTTCTAAAACACACTTGACATTTTAACGTTTAGGGCTTTGCGTGTGCGTAAGAAGATGTCTGGAGAGAAGATGCCAGTGAAAATGATTGGTGACATACTGACAGCTCAGCTGCCACACATGCAGCCATACATTCGGTTCTGTAGCTGCCAGCTCAATGGGGCGGCACTCATCCAGCAGAAGACAGATGAAGTCCCTGAGTTCAAGGAGTTTGTTAAAGTAAGAGACAAAGCAATCATCGTTAATTTTGTACGCTGTAAATTTAGCTCATCACTGTATTAATTTGCAAAGCATAGTCTCAAATGATGCTCCATGTTGGGATAGAATGAAGAGTCTTCAGCCTTAAGCAATCATTGAAGGAATATCGTTTTCTGTTGTTGAAAGAATACATTTTTTCAAACAACTATAGGGCCATAAAATACTTCACTTAATAAGGGGTTTGCTGTAAAGTGCTGGGACAGGCAGAAGAAGATCTTTTCTTTTACAGACAAGGCAGGTGAAAAATAATGTTGTGAAAAACATGAGGAATTCTGCCGCACTGCCACTGTGATCTAAGAACAGATGTAGCTGAGGCATGGTGTTCATTCATTGCCTTAGCTTTTCCTTTCTTGAAGGAGCTCATTTTGAAGGGTTTTAAACAAACTGACTAACAACATTTTACCTCTCTAATGTTTCAGAGGTTAGCAATGGATCCTCGCTGTAAAGGAATGCCACTATCAAGTTTTCTACTAAAGCCTATGCAACGGGTAACAAGATACCCACTAATAATTAAAAATGTACGTTCTTTTGCAAAGATGATGTTTTTGATGCTGCTTTGCTCATATCCGAATTACAGGGTAGTTTCCCTACTTATGTCAGGATTTGCTACTGTTAGACATCTAATGTGTTAGGGAATGTGAGCTATCCTTTCATATTTGATCATACTAGCGAAAATGAGGTAACTCATTTGGCTTCAGTGAAATTACTTGATACTTCCATTAGAAAAAGGTGAAACTTGCACACAAATAACCAGAAGGCAGTAAATGCTGAATGAAAACTTAAAAATTTAGATAACAGGAGTAACCAGTCGAACTTATGCTCATCTTTGCCTTTTTTTCACGGTGTCATTCCCTCCCCATAGTCTGATAAATGACATTCAGTGTGCAAGCCTGAATGCTAAATTATTGCAAGTTATCTTTCTGCACAGCTTATATTGCTGGATAACTTACAACCCTTTCCTAACTTTAATTTGTTGCCTAACACCATCCCAAATAATGCTACTGAACTTGGCCCAAGGCTTTTGCAGAGAAGCGATATAAATTGGATGTTGACATTTAAGAATTTCCTTAAACAGTCATGGATATAATCCTCTGTATGGCTGGGATTTGTGAAGTTATGTCAGAAGAATGAGCAGTGTTCTGATGCAAAGGCTCCGCAGGCAGACATTCATTTAAGCTGTTCACAGACTGTGAGTTTGTCTCCTGTTTTTCATATTTGCCAAGGAGGAAAAGAAATTTGGAACATACTGGCTGGCTCTGATGAAAATAATGAAATAAACCAGAAGTATAGGGCTGGCAATAGGAATACATTTTAACTGCAGATACCAGAAGAGGCTAATGCATTTTATTTATCTGTAGATAATAGAAAACACTCCGGAAAACCATCCTGACCACAGTCACTTGAAACATGCTCTTGAGAAAGCAGAAGAATTATGTTCTCAAGTTAATGAAGGTGTGCGGGAGAAGGAAAATTCAGATAGGCTGGAGTGGATCCAGGCTCATGTTCAGTGTGAAGGCCTGTCAGAGGTAAACAAAGTGCTGTCTAGAGTAATGCACATGTGAGTGCACTTCTCCACCAGTCGGGAAGAAACCATGGCTCACTTATGGCACTGCATCAGGGGACAAACGGTGTAATGAATCAAGTCAAATAATCTTCAGTCCTTTGTTTTCATCTTTTGTTTGCTCCTGCACGCAGTCCTTTTTGCTGCTGGTGTTATTGCCTTCTACATGATAAATGCTGCTTTTGTTGCCTGGCTCTGGGCTAGTACCAGGTTCAATGCTGCAGTGTTCAAGCACAACTTTCTGGCTTCATAGCTCTTAATAATGCAGTGGTTATTGTACTGCTGTATCTTATCCGGACCATTCTGGAGGGCTTTAAAAGTCATCATAGGAGATATTTTTTGTGATAAAACTTTGTATACATTTTGAAAACTCAAGAATGCTGAATGTGTCTCTCTTAAGACTTCACAGAGAGAATCACTGCCTCCCATTGCATGTTATTTTTTAAGGTAACAAGCTAAGTTTCTATACTGAAACTACGATAAAACATCATGTCAGTATGTCCTGCAAAAGGATGTGAGGGTGTTTTGATGGCCTCCCTGTTATTGGTGAGGGTAATAGAGGCAGACTGATCACAGCTTGATTTTCAAAGTATGCATTGAGTTGTTTTCAGTTCTTGAAGATAAAAAAAAAAAGGTCTGGTAAACTTATTGTCTTGAAAAAATTACATTTCAGCTTATGAAATCTGTTGAAGGGGAAAAATGTATATCACAATGTCAAAAGGGTCACAGACACATTCAGCTGCCTTACAACTACTGCCTGGAGGAAAATGTCTGCTTTTATCTCCTGTACATCATGTCTGGCCCTAGAACACTAAAAATACTACCTGAAACACCAGCTGGCTGCTTGCTGACACATTATGCCGCTAGCAGCAGCTACCAGCAAGGAGCAATTCCCTGGTTTTCTGTCTGAGATGATTCTAATCTGTAAATCCACATCTAGCTGCCCAGCCAGCTAGGATGGAAAGAAAAGGAACTGGCACGGGAAAGAACTGTACCATCACCCAGTGAAAATAAACCTCAAAGTGACACTTTAGGAAAGGGCAAACCTTGGCTCACCTGGTAAAAACCTCCAGATAAGTCTCAAATACTGCCAGTTACAGCCAGTGGTCAGCAGCTGTCCTGTAACTCCAGGCATCACGGTTACACAGAGACAGGCTATCTGGAATTCCTTTGGTATGTTTTAATGGGTGAAAATAAAATACAATTCAGAAATCCAGGCCTTTATAAGGAAACTCAGCGTCTGGAGAGACCATTTGCCTAGCTCCTGCTAATCCAGGGCAGGTCATCATCAGCTTGGTTCCACTCACAAAGATGCATGCGTGTGGCAGAGAAGCTCGAAAGGAGGCACAAATGCTTTTGGCTTCTCTCTGACTGTCCAGGCCATGCCCTGTGCAGCTGGTGGGCTGCCTTAGAGATAATTTTCATGTAGCCTTCCTATGACTTGCACCGCTTATCATGCGCAAGGCAGAGACATTGCTCGTCATCCCTGTGACACCACAAACTGAAACCAATGTCAGGACTCAAAATTATATTTGATCTCTTTCAGGGGAACCTCGATTGTTTTACTTTATACAGTGCGTTGTTGTTCTTCTTCTACTTTTCGCAGCAACTCGTATTTAATTCTGTTACAAACTGCTTGGGACCACGCAAGTTTCTGCACAGTGGGAAACTCTATAAAGCCAAGAGTAACAAGGAACTGTATGGCTTTCTGTTCAACGATTTCCTCCTCCTGACTCAGATCATAAAACCTCTTGGCTCTTCTGGCACAGACAAGGTCTTCAGCCCCAAGTCGAATCTGCAGTACAAAATGTACAAAACTGTAAGTACCACTCCTCAATGGTGACAAAGATGATTACACGCTAACAGTGTGGATAGCAGGCAGCAGCTCCCATACTGGGTGCGTGGGCAATAACTGCTGTATAAAGAGGCATGAAAGCTTTGGCATTTGCTGGGGATTCCAGGGACTGTTGATGAGAAAGCTGGTTGTTTGCTTTAGTGAGACAAGAATAGATGCTTTTGAAGTTTTGCTAAAACAACCTTTTCTGTAAGAGGTCGTGTACCAGGGGATAATGGGGAGAGTAGTGTTTGCTGCTCTCCATGGGAGAGATTGCTATGCTTCATGAGGCTGCTTGCTTACTTCAAAAGTGTTCCCAGGCTCTGGAGGCACCTGTATCTTCAATAATAAGAAAACTTTTAAAAATGACATATCTGAAGAAAGATTTGAAGCACGCAGAAGGGGAAAGATACTGCAGGCACAAGATAAATCTGTTGTAAATTGCTCTATGTTTAATGCATCTGTTCAGGTATTGTGCAGTAGGACTCTAGCTTTGCCTAATGTTTTACAGCCCATTTTTCTAAATGAGGTACTAGTGAAATTACCCACAGACCCTTCTGGAGATGAACCCATCTTCCATATCTCCCACATTGATAGAGTCTATACCCTCCGGGCTGAAAGCATTAATGAAAGGTAAGTACCTGCATAGGCCATATTAGTACTGAATTTGAAAAGTCTGGTGCAAATGTATATGGTGTATACATGCATAGCAGTCTCCAAGCAGTTTGCCTTACATGGCTGGAGAATTCCTTTTGCTTGAGAATATGATGGTATTCAATATATGAAAAGGAAGGAGAAAAAATGATGCTTCCTGAATTCCAATGAGACCAATGGTGAAATGGCTGGGAGGGCGGATATATAGGCCATATTTCACAACATTTTATGTTAGCATGAGGAAGCCAAAAGATGCAGTCCTATCTTCTTCTGTTAATATTTGTTTGTGCCAGTGCAAGCGCTTATATGGCTGTATGTTCAGTGAGACAGAGAATTAGAACTTGAAGCAAAACCCTACTGAACTAATCCCAATTAGTTTTAGTTTGTTTCAGTTCAGATTGAAACAATCAAAGGAATGGTAATCTCAAAACCTCAGCTGGTGATTTTTATCTGTGGCAAGCTTATGGAGAGTGACTACACTGATTTATATTGAAAAGGTTTCTCTACACAATTGTAAGGTCTTGAAAGATAGCTTTTGTGAAAAATGAAAGCTGAAAGTGCAGCATACCCTTTCCCCATGGTACAGGCATTGTGTTATGCCAGCTTGCAAGTGTATGGCCCCCAAAAAATTCCAATGCCTAAGAATGTATAAAACATCTTTGCTCCCTGCCTGCCTGACAGTATTATTCATTATTATTTATATGCATAGTTTTTCTTGCAAAAGATGGTACTTTTTTGGATACCATTTGTCCTGTGGTATATTGTCTGTCCCTCTATGGCGCAGAATGAACAAGCATCATTGTTAGACCCCTGGTGATGAAAATTGACACAGCCTTTTCACCTTAGGATCTGTTCCACAAATCAGACTATAGCAATAATCATCTGTTCTGCATCAGGGCACTTGCAGCAGTAGTCAGAAACATCCAAACTCTGCACTGCATTCAGCCTACCTAGCAGGAGGAACTTGAGGGAGATGCTTAGGCACCCTACATTAAACTTGAGGGAGATGCTTAGGCACCCCACACTAAACTTCCTACAGTGGAAGGGGCCAGATCTTCACATACTGAACGCCCTCTGGAGGTGTCTGCCTCTCCATTTGCTATAAAGAGAACCCATGGGAACTGCTACCTGAATTTGGGCAACTTTGTTAAATGCTTTCACTTATATGGGATGCAGCCTTTGACTTTCTTTTATACCAGAATTGCTAATAAATGCCTCCAGGTTTTCATTACTCCCTTGCTTTTAACTAAGAGCAAGGGGAAAAGATAGTTAACACTAATGAGTGATTGATTTCCCCATTTAATCTTAAAAGACCTTTGTGATCAAAGGCTTGGCATACTTCTGAAGTTGCCATTTACCATTTAGGGCTGAGCTGGAAGACAGAATTTTCCTTAAGTGTTTTGTTTTCTTGAACAGCTCTCTGTGCAGAATACAGGTAAATGGTCAGACCCAACTCCAGACCAGTGTCAGTAGCTACAATGTCCTGCAGGGCAGCAGCTCTTCATTTTGGGATCAGGAATGGATCCACAGCTTCTAGATTCTCCCATTTTTCCTTTACTCAGGTCTGAGGCTCTCTTATATGTCGCAGCAATTCTTCTAAACCCTTGAGATCCCTTCTTCCATGCTTTTTTTCTGACAGTCTTTCTACTCATTCTCTTAAGTATGAAATTATTTCTCAGAAAGGCCTGTAGGGAACCATGATCATTCATCATCTGTGTACTCCATGATGTGTCCCATGGCTCAGAAGGATTTTGGTATGAAACCTTAGGGATTAAGAAATATGGCCACCTCTGCAACATAGCTGGTATCTGTTCTGTGTCAAAGCACTCACAGCAGCAGTTGGAAGCATCTAAACTCTGCACGGCATTCATCCTACCTAGCTGGAGGAACTTCAGCAAGATGCACAGGCTTGCTACACTTGGTACTTCCTGTATCTTGCTCTTGTGAGACTTCAGTTGGATTATTGTGTACAGTTCGGTGTTCTCAACATAAAAAGGACATGGAGCTGTTGGAATAAGTTCAGAGGAGGGCCATGAGGATGATCAGGGGACTGGAGCATCTCCTGTATGAAGATAGGATGAGAAAGTTGGGGTTGTTCAGCCTGGAGAAGAGAAGGCTGCATGGAGACCTCATAGCAGCCTTCCAGTGTCTGAAGGGGACCTACAAGGATGCTGGGGTGTGACTCTTCATTAGGGACAAGGATTAGCAGATTAAAACTTAAACAGGGGAAGCTTAGATTGGATATAAGGAAGAAGTTCTTTACTGTAAGGGTGGTGAGGTACTGGAATGGGTTGCCCAGGGAAGTTGCGAATGCTCCATCCCTGGCGGTGTTGAAGGCCAGGTTGGACAGAGCCTTGGGTAGCACGGTTTAGTGGGAGGTGTCCCTGTGCATGGCAGGGGGTTGGATCTAGATGATTTTAAGGTCCTTTCTATAACTATTCTATGATTCTATGATCCGTTGGCTTCAAGACGTTAGTTTATTGCAATAAAGAAAAAGGGTTGGTGAAACCAAACCTGTTACCTACACCTTCTGTTTCTCACCAAGTCCCTCCTGCTTGTGATTCTCTTGAGCTTTGTTTGTGTGGTGGGATCTGCTAGCTTGGGATGGCTAAACTTCTGCAGAAGCTATAAATTCCAATAAGATCTCTACAAGGCAGAGAGCTTCACTGTCATAGAATCCATGATGGGGCCAAAGCCTTGGTTGGGAAGGAGGAATACCTTTAATTTTGTCTGCTGTGCTCCAGGGATGAAAAATGGAAACGGTATTTTACAACTTTTTTCCCTTTCCTTCTGAAGGACTGCCTGGGTTCAGAAGATCAAAGCTGCTTCAGAACTTTACATAGAGACTGAAAAGAAGAAGAGGGAAAAGGCCTACTTAGGTACAGCATGGGATGAGGGGCTCACAACTTTTGTGGAAAAGCCCACAGGCAGGAAAATACACTAAATAATTTCTCTCACCTCTTCTGTTTCATCACAGTTCGCTCACAAAGAGCAACAGGCATTGGGAGATTGATGGTGAATATTGTTGAAGGTATTGAACTAAAACCTTGTAGGTCGCATGGTAAGTGCTTTGGGTTTTTCATAATATGCTCTATGAGGAAGACATTCCTATGTGTCAGACGAACTTTGAAGGAGGCTCTGTCCAAAACATGGTTTTGTTTAATGAAGCAATCTTAAAAAGCTTAAAATATGCACAAGTGATTTTGTGCAGTTCAGTAACAGTTATGCAGTTTTCCTGAATGAAGCATCTGTTTAGGACAGACTTAGTTTCCACCACATTAGAGATCATAAGCCACAAGGTCCTGTGAGGCCACAATCTTTCTCTTGCTTGTTGGCTGTAGGTGTAAAAGGGTATTTAGGAAGAAGGTCACAAACCTAGAAACCTGATTATTCTCTTCTGTTTGTTTCCATCTCCCCAGGAAAGAGTAACCCATACTGTGAGGTGACGATGGGCTCTCAGTGCCACATTACCAAGACGATACAGGACACCCTCAATCCCAAATGGAACTCCAACTGCCAGTTCTTTATCAAAGACCTTGAGCAGGATGTGCTCTGCATTACGGTGTTCGAGAGGGACCAGTTCTCCCCAGATGGTATGTAGGGGGCTGCCTTTCTTCTAAGGGCATTTTTCAATTCTCCCATTCTGAAGAGGTGCATGTCTGCTGAGGTAAATCACAGAATCTGAGAATGGTGTGGGTTGGAAGGGACCTTTAAAGGTCATCTAGTTCCAACCCTGGTATTGAACCCCTCTGCATACGGGGAGCCTACTACCTTGCTCCCTCCTGAGTGGAGTCAAGCTAGTATCAAGATGAAAAGAATCAAGCTTTCTCTGTTGGTTTTTTTTGGGGGGGAGGGGTGGGGGTTCCTTTCTTGTGCAGCTTGACAACAACTGAAGTATGGCTGCAGTTCTGCTAAGGCTTTAAAAAACTTGGGGAGCTCTTTGCAAAAGGATGGGTGCATGCAGGAGGAAGAGAAATGTCTTCAAGTAACTGTAACACGCAATAACAGTGGCAGAAATCAACCCAGGATTCCTAACCCATTCATAACCTGGGATAAACATATGGAGCATTGAAGAGTGCATTTGGATTCATGATTTTTGAAGAGGTATTTGGATAAGACTGTTGTTCACGTGGCCAGGGCCAGTTGGCCCATTGACCTTGTTGCTAGTGTGATGCACCTCTTGGCTCTATCATCTCCAGAGGGCTTCACACTCTGTTTGAATGGGCAGCAGCCTTTGGCCTTTTTCCAAATATATCATAAACAAATAAGCTGCTGAACTGATGCAGCTGTCAATTACATAGTGGATTTTCCTGATTATGAGGCCATTTACTGCTAATGCTGCTGCTGTCTAATACAGTCTAGATAAAATCCAGTTTGCTGCCGATTGGCAGCCGTTGGCTGCCTTCCACTGCAAAAGAAATAGTTGGACTCAATACTTGTTTTCCCCTCTTGTTGTGTGTAGATGGAAGCTCAGTTCCTTCTGCAAGTTAGCGTTTTGTTGCAGCGTAAACCAGTTGCGTCACTTCTGAGCATCCTGTCTTTTTGCATTTCAGACTTTTTGGGCAGAACAGAGATCCGTGTGGCAGACATTAAGAAGGATCAGGGTTCAAAGGGACCAGTTACAAAGTGTCTCCTTCTACATGAAGTTCCAACAGGAGAAATAGTCGTCCGACTAGACCTGCAATTGTTCGATGAGCCTTAGAAGGAAAGGGACCAGTGTTTTATTTCAGCCTGAGTTCACTGCAATAGGTGTCTGCAGCAGCTGTCACAAAACCCTTACTGGTGTGGTATGAAACTACTGCTTGCCCTTCACGCTTAAGAGGGTTATCAAAGCAAACAGGAGCATCTTTGTGCCTTGATAATTCTCACTGAGAAATGAATCCCAGTTTAGTGAGGAGACCTCCCTCAATTTCTTTGTGAGGAACTTGATGTTAGTTTCCTGGGTTTATGAAATAACCTAGATGTTCGTTGTGCTCCAGTCTGAAAGACTGGCAAACCACATAGGTTGCTGTGCTTGCTCCAGTTACCCTACTCTTTAATTTATATGAAGAAGGCAATGTTGGTATGTTTTGGAGGCTTTCTGTGGGGTTTTCCCCCTTAAGGAATTCTGTGTCTATTGCTCAGCAAAGTGGCGTGTAAATGTAATGTGAGCGGAAGGAGCAGTTATGCAGTAAGAAGATCTTTGGAGAACTTTGTGATGGTACTGAAAAGACTTGGAAAATATATAGTCTATATCTATAAACAGAGGAGATTCTATTAACATGCCACTTCATGATGCACATTGCCCCTGAAAATATATTATGTGCAGGCCTTCTGCACAGAGGCAAATTGCAGTCCAGAAGAGTCCACCCACTTGGTACATTTGTCAATGTCCCACTTGGTACATATAGTCCATAGGACTATAAATGTTTGAACAGTAAGGAAGGATTAAATGTAGAGCCCTGCTGTATGTCATGCTATACCACTTCAATGCTCCTTTCCTGCTGCTGCTTGACTGTGTGACTGCAGATGGATGATCTGTCACCTGCAGTGGGGGAATTAAAAAAATCACAGCTCTAGCTCTGGAAGCTAATTTCTACCCCACAGAGTCCAGTTTGCAGAGCAATTAGTGGTGACCGGTTGTTAAGTTGGACCATGCCTGTGTCTGACATAGTGTCACTGAATTCAGGGCAGCAGCATTCTGTAGCTCACAAAGGTGTTTGTGGGAAGCCAGCATGATCATAGGGTTGGTGGAAGTGATACTGGATGCAACCAGAAACAGAGTGCTTGTGATGGTGCAGAGTGGGTGACCCCAAAGTAAAAGCCTTGTCACGTGGGGGAATACCAGGGCTTATATATCCATTTAACTCTAGAAATACACACACATAGGCCCACATCCAGCAAACTTTCCCTGTTTGGCAAAGCACCCAGCTTTAAGCTTGCACTTACGTCTTGTTTCCCTTAAGCACATGCGTAAGTGTTTTGCTGAGTCTGGACTCGAGAGAGAATAGACCCCTAAGAGTAAAATTCCTCTATTCCTCTTTGTTCTCCTTGGATTCATTTTGTTTATGATCTATCATGCATACACTGGTATTTTTGTAAGGACTTTCTTTCCGAATGGGAGGTCTCAGCCTGTTTCATTAGCATGTGAACGTTCTCGTGGAGCCTGTTGTTAGGTTTTGGTGTTCCTTGCATGTCCTTTCAGTACTGGTTTCACCTTTCCTGTATAGGCGGTGTTCTCTAGCACTACAAGTCTTACTGATTTCCATTAGGAAATGAGGATATATTCATAACAGATAGGTAGATACAGTATGATAGTAAGTGTAAACTGTGCTGGGAAGTGTCTGTGTATTATAATTTCCTAAAAGACCACTGTAATGTTTCAAGCAATGGGAAAAAAAAAAACCCAAGTATGTTGGAGAGACAACAAAGTTTACATTTCATACTTATCAGAATCGCTTTATTATTTATTTATTGAAGATAGTGTAGAATTTTGTATCAGAAATGACAGACATACTTATGTATTTTTTGAAACAAAACAGAGATACACACTTTAGTTGGAAACTTTCAACTGACCACATTTTAGAGGGAGTGTAACTTCCTAGGCATGCATTTGTTTACCACTAACTGGCTGAAAACACGATTAAGAGAACTTTAAGTTTCTATTTTTCAATGTTGTTAAGAAAATGGTTTCAATTAAAATATGTAAATAGTACTAAACCCATGCTTTCCTAATTCCATATCAATACATTTTATTAAATATAATGTATATGAAAATACACATTGTTGTGGTAGGATAAAGAAGAGTGATAAAAATCTATTACTGGAGTAACATTAAATGTCATTGACTAACCTTTTATTGCTGTCCTAATTTTACTCAGTAGCTGTAAATACGGTGAATGTTCATCTCAGTGTTTAAAAAGTAGCATCACTTTTTTATGGTCTCATTTCACCAGCATGCATTACAGTAACAGCTAAATAGACCTAACAGGACAAAAAAAGACAGTGTGTGTAACACAGAAATCCTGGCCATGTTTTCAAAGGGAGCCTCAAGGAGCTGCACCGGCCTCTGGAGCACAACTGGTGCTGGAAGTGCGGAACCCTTAACTGCAGGGGCTCCTCTGATTGCGACCCTTGTCATGGGCACGTACAATTGCACCATTTTGGGAATTGTAACGGAACTGAGCGCCTTCTCAAGCACCATCACGTGTGATTTCCCACTGACCCTCCATGCACAGGAATGTTTAACTCCCATTAATGTCCGAAGGAGTTACACAGATAGGATGATGATGAAAGGCTGGAGTTTGGCTCACCAGTATCTAATGAATCCCTCATAATGGGTCTAATCCTAGAGAAAACTTGTCCTAATCCCTCTGCATCAAGGACAGAATGTATATATGCCCTTAGAGCCAGCCAACTGCATCAGGATGTCCCCATTTTCTTATTGCTTGCCCTCAGAGCTCTATAGCACATCGGCACTATTGGCTTCCCGGATGGAACTACTTTTCACTAGCGTTAGCCAAAAGTTCTTAGAAACCCATTGACTCCAGCCTGGTTTTCCCTGTTCACGTATGCTATAGTCTTGCACGTTGCTTTGCATTAACTTCATGGCTGTCTGGGCTACAGCTTTCTGCTTTTCTATCCACTATAGCTGCACAGACCTCCTGCTCATCCAGGACTTGTGGCTTTAAAGGATTTCATGCTCTTTACTTGAAAAAGAGAACAGAGACTCATTCACTGTATTCCTCCTAGTGTTTACATAGAGCAAACTGCAGTTTCTCATAGGCTTGTTTAAATACCACCTGTACTGAGGAAGAGAGAGGCACACAGCAATACCTAGGAAGTCAGGTATCTCTTCTTGTCTTTAGAAAGCCAGCTGGCATTGTCACAACATATGAAGGTTGATCTATCCCCTTATGAGTGCCACACTGGCAGTCAGGCCAAACTCTGCTGGTCAGTGCTAACAGTATTTAATACCTGTATGTAGATGCTATTTTTCAGATGCTGGTTATTGATATCTCTGAGTATCTTCCTAAAAGAGCACACCTCAGCTCACAGGGTCCTTCTCCACCCCTATCAAGATGTGTGTAAACTTTTCCTAACATAATGCAAAATAATTGTAACAACAAAATCAAAGCCCAGATAATGCTTGGATTGCATTTTGGATTAAAAGAGCAGGTTCATGTAGATGAGCATCCTCACTGCAACACAGAGCTTGTAAACCTGTTTTATACCCTCAGGTTCATTAATTTTAACAAGGAGAATAGTGTTTCTCCATAGTGCTTTCCTGGTTTTCAGTCTTGTAATAGGACTGAGTTAATGGGTCAGAAAATGGAAGGGAACAACACTGCTTTTAGAATTATTCAAATGACTTGTGAAAGATGCTGGTAGCTGGGAACAGGCAGGGTGTCAATGCTGTGGCTGCAGACAGGACAGGATACTGAAGAAAAAGGAAAGAGTCTCTTTTTCTTCCTTTTTTGGGGGGAGGTAGATAGTTTAAGCTGGGATCCACAGTCTCACAGCGGAACTTCAATTATCCAGGATCCCGAACATCCATAATATAACAACAGTTATGAATAACAAACCCTGCATTTGTCCTCAGCGTGGGAGAGCCATACTGGATTTAGTACAGCTCTGTATTTATGCAGGAGTTTAGATGCACTTTCTTATACAAGTAGAACTTTTAGGTGTTTGTAACACCCTTGTACACCTCTTTCCACGAATTCCAGTCTGACGTATAGGTCTGAAGTGCTTTGGCACTGTGTTGTTCCAAGATACTTACACAAGGACTTCATACACTTGTTAACACTGCTGTCTGGCTCTTTGCTTTCCTGGTGCCACCCAGGCAGCTCTCAGGAACCATCCAGAGGTGCATTGGTCCATGCCCTTTCCACACAGGGGAACCAGCAGCACCACCATCAATGTGCCAGTTTTCTGTCTCTCAAAGGACTTGTCCCTGCAGCATACAGTCATATGCGGTAGTTGCCAACAATGCTGTTATTCATCAGCAGGGCAGACGTCTGTCCTTTCTCATGTATCATCTCCATCACTGCTGTGATTGCTCTAAGAATCAGCCTGATCTTGTTGATCCACCTTGAGAGCTTTTTCTCCCTGTGGACAGGAGGCAGCCCTTTTAAGAGATGCCTCTCAGGAAAACCACCTGAGCTCATTTTCAGCTGGAAGTCATTTGTTCATGGCGGCTTCAGCTTCCCCCTTTTCCATGGTCCAGCCTGCCACCTGAGCCCACACCCCTGCTGCCCTTCCCTGCTGTGCCAGGCTGTGAGCTGAGCCCATAGCTTCTGGTTCATTGCTATTAGGGTTGAGGCTCATGTTTGAGATCTCCCAGGTCCCCTCCCAGACATGATTTTCTCCACCTGCTGAGCCTGTCACCTCTCTCCAAGCCAAACACCAGCTGTGTTGCACAAGCGAGCACAGTGGGTGACTGGAAAACACATCTCACCTCATCTCACTGCTGTGTTCTGCTGGGTTTGTTCCCTCTGGGTTTGTCTTCTGTGTATGTCTTATGAGTAAACTTGTGCTTCTGTCCTGTAATTAATTAAGTCGTTTGCAAAGCATCACTCTTTCCTTCTCTTAAACCTCTACTCCCAGAGCTCAGCTGTATGGAACAGTGCTGTTTTAGGGACTTTTTTTCCAGGCTTCTCCCTCACACTTCATCTGGTAGCTGCTATCTCTGGTGCAGCTCCTGGCTCAAAAAGCACTTCAGTAGATGCTTACCCTTAATTTGTGTCCCAATTTAGTGCAAAGGCAACAAAAAGACAGCTGGGTGCCTATGTGCTTTGGTGGGGATGCATGGAGGAATTCAGAAGGCTTGGATAAAGTAAAATCTACATTATTAACTTGATTCAAGCACTGTAAGGGTTGGAAAACTGAAATAGAGCATCAAGCAAAATGTCAAGATCAAGGTAAAATGTGTAAGTAGTTCATAGTCTTTGCAGCTGTTTTCTTCCTTATCTTTCTGAAAGTGTTTTTAGCCACTAAACTCACCAGAACTGTATTTACTGGGCAAATCACAACTCTTGTACTTACAGATTGTGACCCGTTGGGAAGTGCTGTAAAACAAAAAGCCACTAAGGCTGACCTTGGCCTTGGAAATACTGAGTACCTTGACAAGTATGGTGCTGGTAGAAAGCCAGACTGTAAAGCCCTGAGAGGTTGCGTGCAGCCGTTGAGTTGACTTGGGCACCTTGAAAGACAGAGCATGTCCCTGAGCTGACACTAAGCCAAATAACTGATAGATTACTGAGCTCTTTTCTAGATGCACAAAATTGTTGTGTATTTTCTCTACATGAGTTTTTATGAGGGAACTTTTTAAATGTTCATTTTGTGATTTTTTTACCCTTTAAAAAGAAATAAATCACCTTTTGTTACATGTGAGTAGGGCTGGGGGGCCATTGTGGGTAATGCAGTTTTTGTAATATTATTAAATACATTTTCAAAACTAAGATGTGACAATTCCAAACTGCTACTGCAAGAGCAGTACCATGTTTCATACTGCTCTGCTTGCCACTGTGATATTTCGGTGTATTCAAATACAGCAGTCGGAACCCTGGAAAAACAGAAAAAGCTGGGAACCAGGTTATATGACCTTAGCTTTGAGGGGCGTGCTTTATATGTACATACCACATGTATCCTGGTGTTTGTTTAGCCCCAACACTCTTGTCCTACGTGCATATTGATGTATCTATAGTTACGTACATTCTTATATATATGTGATTATTTGTATATATACTATAAAAACACAGCTATGTTGTCATTGTCAAATACTGAGTAAATCTAACAGAAAAGAGTTTATAGGAACCCAGTTTTGTTTGTTCATTTAAATATTTTAAAATAAGGACTGTCCTTTGGAAATTATTTTTCTGTACATAGGAGGATATATTTAGGACCTAATTTAAGAGAATAAAGAACTGCAGTAAGAATATGTTAAACTAGCCTAGGTGCTTGATATAGTTGTCAAAGACTCTGCTGCAACTGTAGAAGAATTCCTTGTGCTGCTTATAAACCTGCAAAGTGTCACTAACGCTGGACTTAGCATTTGGTTCTGGGATGTTCAAGTGTTGTGCGAGTGAAGGGAGCTGGTGTTTTCTCCAAGCCCCATGTCAGACTTGCAGGCAGCAGCTCCTGACCCCTACAGGGAGCACATGTAGAAGGAGAGGGCTGGCATGCTGGGGAGTAAAGGACAAAGGGGAGAAATAGGGGTAGAGATAAAAAGAGCTTGGTGAGCAGTGGGATCTCTGCCCCTCCCCCCCCCCCGCGCTGCTACCTCGGACTCAATAAAGATTTCCTTCCTATGCCAGCAGTGCCTCTGTGCTGGGGGTGGGGGGTGATGGCCCCAGGTCCTACCCTGTCACTCACATCCTGCCCCACGGCTTCTGCTTGGCGCGGTGCCCCGGGAGGGAGCAGGGACGTGGGTGCTTGATAAGAGCCCCACATCTCTCTTGGTGTCATGGGACTGGGTCTAAACAGCGCGGGGGGGGGTTTATCAGTGCCCCACACCTGGGGGTGGGGGGAGTGTCTGTTCCTGACTGTTGCCGGCCCCATGGCAGCAGCTGTGCCTCTGCTCCATGTCCCCGTCCCAGGGATGCTCCTTCCCATCGTGCGATCGCAGCCCGGGTCAGGGTCGCGCGCTGGGACCCGCGTCACCCCGGGGTGTTGCAATTGCCGCCGGTGATTGCGGCGGGACCGCGGCTGGCGCGGGGCCTCGGGGGCTCCCTGCAGGGAAGGGAAGGGACGTGGCTCGCGGGGCTGTGACCCACCGGGATGTGCGCGTTCGCAGTGGGCGCGGGGCCATGGGTCCCGTCCCTCCGATGCGCGGCGCCGGGCGGGGTCCCCCGCGCCAGCCCCTCCCCGCGGCGCCCATCGGGGCAGCCTCGGGGCGGCAGCGAGGCCGGTCCTTGACCCCTGTTAATGATTCGCCGCCTGTCGCCCCCCGCTAACGCAAACACCGGCCCCCGGGGGGGACACCGCAGGGGGGGGCTGGGGAGGGGGTGCCAAGCAGATAGGGTGGGCAATAGCATCCTGGATCCCATGGGAGCATCGCAGGACCCAGAGGTGCATCCCAGCTCTATGGGTGCATCCTGGCTCCAGTGGGTACATCCCATGTCCCATGGATATGTCCAGGCTCCCATGGGTCTATCCCGACTTCCATAAGTGCATCCCAGCTCTATGAGTGCACCCCACCTCCAAGGGTGTACCCCTGCTCTCATGGGTACATCCCGGGTACATCCCGTGTCCCATGGGTGCATCCCACCTCCCATGGGTGCATCCCAGGTCCCATGGGTGCATCCCGTGTCCCATGGGTGCATCCCACCTCCCATGGGTGCATCCCGTGTCCCATGGGTGCATCCCAGGTCCCATGGGTGCATCCCACCTCCCATGGGTGCATCCCATGTCCCATGGGTGCATGGGCACTGCTTCTCTCTCAGGCAGAGGCTGCGCGGTCCCCAACCACCCTGGGGTGCTGGGGTCCCCCCGGGAGCCTCCCTCATCTCCCTGGAGCATCCCTAAGGAACCCCAGCCCCAGAGGCTGGATCCCCTCAGCAGGATGGTGCAGGGAAGCCCTGGAGCATCCCTGGGGACCCCAAACCAGCCCCCCAAGTGCCTCATGCAGCCCTGGGGTGCTGCTGCCCCAGCTCCTGGCCTGGGGACAGGGGACCTACCAATAAAGTCACCCTGGTATTTATGCCCTCTCCCCTTACTCCTGCTTGTACCAACTATAAGGATGCTATAGGTGTCCCTGGAGGGGGATTTGGGGTGTGCAGCCCCCCCCAGATGGTGCTGGAGTGTTCATCCCCCCCCCAAGTTGGGTTTGGGGACAGGAGGGATGTGCCTTGTCCCAGTGGGGACTTCATTGCGTCCAGCCAGGACCTTTGCGTGTTGCTCCTAAGGGAATGGTGCTGAGGAGGGTGTTTGGGAGCCATGGCCATGGTCGCATGGCCAAGAGCATCATCAGAGGGTGACGGTGGCACCACCATGGCCACTGTCCATGCCCAGGGACGTGGTGGCACCTGAGCCCAAAGAGACACAACCCAAGGGTGCTTCTGTACAGCTTTACTGGTGGCCACGGCACAGGACAGGGAGCTGCCAAGCGGGGGCTGCAGAGCAGGGGGGCAGCACTGCCTGGTCCTTCAGGCCAGGCGGGACAACCCCACCATGTTCTTGGCTCTGTTGAAGACCACGTAGTACTCGCGGATGAAGACATCCCCCAGGATCCACAGCTCGCCCGATTCGGTGGGGACATCCATGCCTTCAAAGGCCAGGCTGCAGACCCCATCGCTCTGCAGGCAAGCACAGGGTGGACGGTGGTTCCCAGCTCCTGCATCTCCTCCCTAAGCCCTCCCGGTCCCCATCCCAGCAGGATGCTCACCTCCACCACGTAGGCACTGGGTGTCACGGGGAACACTGCACCATTGATGTGGAAGACAACATCAGGCAGGTTGTGCCGATCGTTGCAGCTGATCTGGGGCGGGGGGGAACACGGTGGTAAGTGGGGAGGGAGCGTGGCTGTGGTCATCCCAAGAAGGACCATGGACACCCCATGGAAGCCCCAAAGCTCTGAGTGCTCCCCTGGCTCTCACCTCGCCACTGGAGGTGGCACCAAGGGTCTTGAAGACCTTCGTGAGGTCCTCGTTGGGCATGGCCAGCAGCGAGGTGCCCGTGTCCACAATGGCCTGGCAGCCGTCCTTGCAGGCAGCGACCTTGTCGTTGATGGAGACTCTGGGGACAAAGGGACACTCTGGGTGAGGCTCTTGGGTGCTGCACCCCCAAAGGCAGCATCTGCAGGATGAGGGGAGCCCCCCCCCCCAGGAGCTGCCCCAGGGTTACCTTTGCATTTTGATCTGCCAATAGGTCTCAGCAGAGAGGGGGATCCAGCTGATGCCGTTGGTGACATAATAGGGGTCGATGGCACCAAAGAGGACAAAGCTGCCTCTCTCCTCATCCCTGTCAGGGGGAAACCATCAGATGAGGGTCTTATTCCCATCACCACCACCATGGCATTGCCACCACCACCGTGGCAATGCCCCCACCAGCATGTCCCCAGGAGCCACAGGGTGTCACAGCGCTGGAGTCCACTCTGCTAGGAAGGAAATGGGAGAAGATCCTCACCATGGGCTTGGGTGGCTCTGGCCAGGACTTACTTGCTCAGGTAGACAGAGAAGAGGTCCCTGGCCACAAGCCCTTCTCTCATCATGTTGTCAAAGACAGGGGTGGCTCCATCAGAGGCGATGCTGGGGTAAGCCAGCCCCAGGATGCCATCGAAGGGGCAGTAGTAGAAGAAGTCACCGGGCTCGGTCTCAGACAGCCCAAAGATCTGATTGTAGACCTCGATGTCTGCAACCTGGGCAAAGGAGTGGGGAGAAGGGCTTGGTTTGGGTGTCCCAATGTCCTCAATCCCATGGGATGGGGGAGCTGGGGCACGGTGCCTTACTTTGACCGTGTCATAGCCCAGGATTCCAGACATGCTGCCAGTGCCATAGGCAATGTAGAGGCTGTCGTTGGTGCTGACGAAGGTGGAGGATTCTGCTGGGTTGAAACGCTTGTGATCGCCTGTGGGGATGGAGGGAGATGGTCATGGTCCATCCTCAGGGGCTGAGGATGCATCTCCAGTGCCTCCCCATGGCCCTAAATCCTTTAGGAGAGACAGGGCAGAGCCATGCCCATCTCCTGATCCCTTCAAGGGGATCTTCTCCCCTTGCCCAGTGGCCACAGGGCTCGCAGGCACCTACTGCAGGACAGGCTGGCGCAGTACACAGAGGGCACCCACAGGTTGGAGGAGCCGGTGTCGAAGATGACGGTGAACTCCTGGGCGGGGGTCCCGATGGAGATGGTGCCATAGTAGGAATTCTGTCAAAGGAGGGTGGGTAGGGGGGTTAGTGGGATGGGTAAGGGGCTAGCAAGGTGGATAATGGGCTACTGGGATGAAGAAGGGGCGAGTGGGATGAGTGGAATTGGTAAAGGATTAGGGTAAGGAACTAAGGTCAGGCAAAGGGCTAGAGGGTCAGGTATGGGGCTAGTGCTTCATGTAAGGGGCTAGTGGGTCAGGTATGGGGCTAGTGGGTCAGGTATGGGGCTAGTGGTTCAGGTATGGGACTAGTGGGTCAGGTAAGGGGCTAGTGGTTCAGGTATGGGGCTAGTGGTTCAGGTATGGGGCTAGTGGTTCAGGTAAGGGGCTAGTGGTTCAGGTATGGGGCTAGTGGTTCAGGTATGGGGCTAGTGGGATGACTTAATGGATTAAGGGAATTGGTAAGGGATTAGAGGGACAGGTAAGGAACCAGCATAACAAGCAAGAGGTTAGTGGATCAGGTAAGTGGCCAGTGGGTGAGGGAAGGGGCTAGAGGGATGGGGAATGGGCTTGGGGAATGGTTAAAGGGCTAGTGGAACAGGTAAGGGGCCGGAGGGGTGAGTTAAAGGAATGGATAAGGGGCTAGTGAGTCAAGTAAGGGGCTAGTGGGACAGGTAAGCATAGAATCATGGAATGGTTTGGGTTGGAAAGGACCTGAAGCTCATCCAGTTCCAACCCCTGCCATGGGCAGGGACACCTCCCACTAAACCATGGCACCCACGGCTCTGTCCAACCCGGCCTTGAACACCACCAGCGATGGAGCATTCACAGCTTCCCTGGGCAACCCATTCCAGTGCCTCACCACCCTCACAGTGAAGAACTTCCTCCTTATATCCAATCTAAACGAGCCCTTCCTGTTCTATGTTTTCTCATTTGTGCTTTGTTTCTTTTCCTGTACAATCAGGGGATGTTTGCCTGTCTTAAAGATGGGTTGTGATGATAAAAACTCACTGGGAGCAGTGAGATAAGGAGCTAACACAGGTGAAAAAGAGTATGATGACAACAGAAGTTATTCAACCGTAGTAATCATTGGGAATACCAAGCCTATTCACCTAAGCTCCCACATGAAGCAGACACACAGTTTGCTATGTCAGGACACTGAGGGAACCGCAACAGCAGCACTGCCGCTGCTGCAGCTTCTGGCCTGTTTGTTCATGTGGGATACATGGAGGAACTGCCATCCAGAGCATCCCAACCCTCCTGCACATCACCGGGCAAACTCCTCCAAGAGTCATTGAGAGCGGAAGAGTTCTTGTTTGTTTCTAAACATACGGAACTTTGATTTCTGCCTCTCTAAAACCTGAGTATGTTCCCTTCAAGACACAACTGTAACTGCGCATGGGAGATAACTGAGGCTGCCCACACTTGCAGACAGCACTAACCCAATCCCACCTGGAAGACACCACACCAGACTACCCCTTACACCACCAGCACAGCAGCTGTCATCATCTTCTGCCTTTTACTGCATACTTTGGGCAGACAGCACATTTCTGTGCACACAGAAACCCTGCAGCACGCAATGGGTCACCCCGAGCCTTGGGAGGAAACCACAGGAGGCACAGAATGGCACAGGTTGGATGGGACCTGAAAGCTCCTCCAGCTCCAACCCCTGCCACGGGCAGGGACACCTTCCATAGAGCAGTTGCTCCAAGCCCCT
>JANRGW010054809.1:0-20575 GCA_024733675.1 Psilopsiagon aymara | reverse complement strand
CAGCCCCAACTTTCTCACCCTATCTTCATACGGGAGGTGCTCCAGTCCCCTGATCATCCTCATGGCCCTCCTCTGGACTTGTTCCAATAGTTCCATTTCCTTTTTATGTTGAGGACACCAGAACTGCACACAGTACTCCAAGTGAGGTGTCACGAGAGCAGAGTAGAGGAGCAGGATCACCTCCGTCGACCTGCTGGTCATGCTCCTTTTGATGCAGCCCAGGATACAGTTGGCTTTCTGTGCTGCAAGCACACACTGCTGGCTCATGTTCATTTCCTCATCGACCAATACCCCCAAGTCCTTCTCCTCAGGGCTGCTCTGAATCTCTTCTCTGCCCAACCTGTAGCTGTGTCTGGGATTTCTCCGACCCAGGTGTAGGTCATGGTTAAACTTCATCAGGTTGGCATCAACCCAGCTCAAAAGTCCTTAACTTAGGGTAAGCACTGCTCAGGAGCAATTAAACCATCAGTGTGTTATCAACATTATTCTCATCCTAAATTCACAGCACAGCACTGTACCAGCTACTAGGAAGAAAATTAACTCTATCCCAGCCAAAACCAGGACAGCAGTCGTACATTATAAATGATTCTTTTTAAAATGTCAATTATTCTCCATTAATGCATATGATGTTTCCCTATTTCAGTATTTCTGGCAGAAAGACTCCAGTGGTCCATTCTGACATGAATGAACCAACACTTATACCAACCAACCATGAATCTTCACTGCATTGAGATCCTGAATCAGAATATTAGAAATGCCAATGTCAGAAGAGATATGAGTGACAAAAGGAGCAATACATTCTCTGAAGAGGACACATTTATCTGGTTTAAGCTTCAGAGATTTAGAGTAGGGGTGATTTTCCACACTGCTCCAGAATCCACCAGCACTTTCCAGAATATGGCAGTCTCTATCTGCTGGCTTATTTGGGTGTCCTAGTTGACATTGGGCTTGAAATTTTCTCTAAAAACCCTGACACTCATCTCCTCTTCAAGTGTACCAAGATTTTTAAGGTGTTAGCTATTTTTAAATTAAACTTGAAATACACTGATTTCCTCAAAAAGGAACAACACTCCCATTTCCTTTTCCTGGCTTTGTAATTAATATGAAGGCATACTAATTGCAGGCACAACCCTCTTCCAAACCAGGATCCCACTGCATGGGCATTACGCAGTAGCTATAAACATCACTTCAGCTTGAAGCTGAAGTTGGAGATATTTCCATTTGTCATGAGACCACTAAAGTATTTAAAAAAATACAAAGCCTTTCAGGAACAGCATTTCCAAAAAGATAAGCAGTTGCACTTTGGCCACCTTCAGAATGCTCAGCACATTCAGAAATCCATTTTGAAATTCCATTTTGTTTTTTATAACAGCACATACAATATCAGATGGCTGGCGAGTTAGTGCAACTTACCTTTGCATATCTTATTTAAATAGGGCTTATAAGAATCTATTCTATCAACTCTTCAAAATAAACATTTGGTTCTTGATAAAATATATTTATCCAATAACTAAAAGGAACTAAAATTGGCTTGATTTTGCATCCTAAATGGTTCTATTTTTGAATACAGGCGTATTTTTGATGTTATCACTGGAAAGTCAGCGCTTTTTCAGAAGAAGGCAAAAATGACAAAAAAGTTTAAAACAATAATTCTGTGGGCTTTCTTTTGTTTTTCAAGGTTACAATATTTTCCAGTTGCTTTCATTTTCAATACACGTTTCTTCCCCTAAGGTATCCACAGTGATATTTAAAAGGATTTATTTGCTTACAGCTAAACAGATGACGTTTACTCACACAACAAAACTCCTGTCATAAAACACTGGCATTACTGAACCATCTTCTCTTCAAAGATACCTTATACTAGGGACAGCAGGTAGGGACAGAGCCACACACTGCCTGGAAAGGCTCACATACAATACACACATGTTGTTCCTTCTGCAACCACAGAAGCAAACCCTGAAAACATTATTACCCAGTTTTATCAGCAAGGCAATATACAACCACATCTCTGGGTATTTTGCTAAATTTCTTAATTCACCCCTTCGGCAATAAAACCAGGACCTCAGCAAGGCAGCTCCCCTTGCCTTGGGAGGGTTAAGAGAACACTGTTTCATTCCTGCTAGTTTCCAAGTCCTGGCTGCTCCCTGGGCATCTGCCCTAGCTACCAGACTATTTCCAAATGTCCTTCCATCCAAGCATCTCTCTCCTCAGCATCAGTCACAGAATGAATCACAAAATGCTTCAGATGCAACAGCACTAGCTCTGGCTTTCAATAGAAAATTTTGGATAAAAAAAGCTTACAGAAAACAGAAAATGACATAGTGCCATTTGGAGTACAGTGCCCCAAATCTCCTTTCCTTTAGTTAAGCTAATTCATATAGTTTTTACTGCCCAAAAGCCAGAGTGTGGCTTCACTGTTCTCCATTTTTGCCAAGTCTGTATTTTAAACCCAGCTTATTGTTCAGAACTTTCATGGATCACAGACAGGAACAGTCTCAAGGCATGGAAAAATTTAGGCCGGCCATCTGAAAATCACCTGCTCCAGCCTTCTGCTTGAGTGCTTACCACTACAATACTCCTACACCTTGAAATGACTGCACTTCTGTGATACATTTTGCACCAGGCACTATATGCAGAAAAACTGCTGGGTATTCTGAGGTAGCTTAGTATTTGCTCTTCTTGACCAAATTTCCCATTTTCCCAAACTCACAGGATCTCGCTTTTCCTCCAGCACTTCTCTGCAGACAACAATCCTCCTTCTTTGCTGAGAAACTCAGCTCAACTTTGCAAAAAATCCTACACAGTGCCAGCTCCCAAAACATATAACTTTCAAAGAGGCTTGGGTTTTCAGACCTTTAAGATCACTAAGTCCAACAGTTAACCTAACTCTGCCAAGTCCATCACTAAACCATGTCCCTAAGCACCACATCTACATGGCTTCTAAATACTTCCAGGGATGGTGGCTCAAACACTTCCCCAAGCATGAACAAGGAAGAAAGGCTTTCTCACTGGACACAAAAGAGCTTCTATAATTCAGACTTTATGCTTTAATATTTAAATTTCCACAAGCTACAGATACGCTGATCAAAGAACAAAGGTCAAATCTGCTCTGAGATCTATCCAGAACCCATCCACTTTGAAGTCAGGTTCTGTTTCTGCCTATTGAAATTTGACAGATTTCAGTCTCTCGAGTAAGAAAAGATTGCCAAAGAGGAATCCAACAGTACAGTACAGCTTTCAAACTGCATGAGAAGACACTATACTGTCATTTCCTCTGTCCTTGGTGGAAAATGTAAGAAATACAAATGGCTTTATTTATAAACCTTTTGCCCCTTTGTCCTTATTTTTATTTTCAAAGCACTCTTTTTACAGTGATTCACATATATTTACTGCTTCAACTTTGCAACAGTGACATAACACTTAAGACCAGAGAGGAAATTCACCCTGCAGTGTTATTTTTGCCTCCTCTAAAATACGGCAGGCCTGGCGAACAGGGAGATCCTTGGCTCAGGGCATCAGAGCCATGAGGCCTCAGTGTATTTGGGTTTGATTTAAGGGTTATTTTTCCTTTCTTTTTTAAGGAAAGGAACCTTTATGCTGATTCCAGTCTTAAACACTGCATTCTGAACAGTGTGACAACTGGGGAAAACAAGATCTACAGTGTCAGCCACTTACATGTGTTCTCACGTATTCACCATCTGTTTGGTAGTCCCAGAAGTCAGCAGCTCGTATCACAAAAAGCACTGTCATATTAAACACCCTGCTGACACAGAGACCACAGAGTAAAGGACCAAGCCTGCTAGCTGCTGAGCCATCAGGTTAGGGCCTCAAAATGTACCAGAAAAGAACCACTGAAAGACAGCCCTCCAAGGTCTTTTCCTTCTCTTCCTTTTCAGGCTTCCACTGATGACAAAATTGCTGCAGTTCATGCTGTATAAATTTGCTAAAACCCTCCAATTTTACAAACTTGCAAGTCCACAAAGGTCTCTTATTGCATGTATTTGCAGGAATGAATTTATGCTGAAAGGAAAAAAAGTAGAAGCAAAGGCGAGAGCGTCAAAATAAGCCATTTGCCCTTCATTCGGTACAGAGACTAATCACCAAGTGAGCTACACAGGACTTAGGAACCATTTTGAACGGCCAAAAGGATTGTCTCCTCTGCTTCCTCACAGAGGAATAATCCACAACTTGGCTTTATGGGGAATTTGCTTTCTCCAGCTCAAGTGGCCTATGTATATGTGTGTGGAGAAGCTCTGGCTTTGATACACAAAGCAACATAACCTGAGATGGCCAAACCCAAGAGAGATAAAACAAACCAAGGCTAGGCAGCCAGACACAGGCACAGAAGGATTAGAGGCAGTGAGTGCAGCTTCACAGTTAAGACCTCCCTGGCTGCAGACAGACACTCACAGGACTGACAATGAGCAAGGGGAAGTTCAACACCACAGTATCAGCTAGAAGCAGCAGCGGGAGATGAGCAGGCTTTCTTCACACTGCAGGGGATCAGAAAGAATTCAGAAAACAGAGACAGATCAATATAATATAGTACATTCAAGGGAAACCAAGAGAAAAACTGGGGTCAATCTGGTATGCACATGGCATTCTCATTGATAAACAAGCAGACAACAAGATTTTTATATTTTAGAGGTCTCCAGAAATGAGCAGCACCCAGCAGCTCAGCAGATGGCCTTGGAAAAACACCCTCTTCACTTCAGAGCCCCCGTGGGAGCTGAGCCCTTTCAAAATAAACAGGAAGAGACTCTAACTATCAAGCAATCACCAGCAACAAAGGTGAATTTGCTTTCATAGCATTTCCATTGGTTCATTCCAAGTTTTCTCTGATAGGGTGTGTATCTTCAATTAAAATACCATTCTTTTTTTCCCAACTAGTCTTGCAGTTAGCAGCGGGAGGGGGGGAGAAAAAGAGTACAAACAAAAGCACACAATAGTGCAGCCTCAGAAATGCGTCTGAACCTGCAGCTCCAAGGCTCTGACACAGCAGCACTGCAAAAGCCTGCTTCTAACTTAAGGCTCAAGGACAGTGGGGTACACTGGTCTGGGCATTTGTATTCCCTGCCACTGCACTGTCCTGGCCTCTTGCCTCTCTCCCCCAAACACAGACATCATCTCATCATTTGAGAGATGACCTGTGAGGAACGGCACTGCAGCCTGCACTGGCGGGGAACAGAGCCTGAGGGGAAGGAAACAACATGTAACAAAGCTATATGTACAAAAGGTGTGCAAAGTTCTTGACCCACCTGGATGTCAAGACACACACTCTGCTGCAACAAGGATTCAACAGCAGATGCATAATGTTGCTGCTGTCTCCAGAAACACCCTTTGCCTCTGCTGCATGCATAGCACCAGAGTCCAGGCTTGTTTACTTTAAAAAAAAAAAAAAATGGAGAGAGAGAAAAGGATGTACTGGTAAAAAAATACTTCCCTGTGCTCACTGCAAATCTGATTTTGTCTCACTGAGCACAAATACAGAAAAGAAAGTGTCTGGGAAAGAAGACAAGGTTTTGCTAACACTCTAATTTTCATTTGGAAGTGAAGGGAGCCCTCATTGAGAAAAAAGACAGGAGATAAAAATCAGAGATGGTGAAAAGGCATTCATAAAGGGCAAGAGAGAAAGGGGGGAGGAAATCAATCACAAGTACAGACAAGATCAAGCAGCAGCATAGCAGCAAAACCCCTATTTCCTTGGGAAAACAAGCTACAGGATGAAGAGGCAGCACAGCACCACGCTGCGAGAAGTGCCGCTTTTGCTCTCTGCACCCACTGCATAGAGTTGTTCTTTCTCCATAGCAACAAGATACTTAAAAGCCAATCTGGAGACTGAAGACCATCTTTAAAACAAAACACAACGTTATTGATTTATTATCTCTATTTTAAGCCTCAGCTGTGAAGTACACAGGATATCATACATTTAGGTTGAGGAAGCATCTTCACAGAAAGCTCTCTTCTCCCATTATACCTCCCTGTCTCAGAACCAACCCTTGGTGCGAAGCTAACTGTGGTACTTACACACCATCCCTACCCTTAGCTAATGCCAAATGCACTAGGCACAAACACATCTCACTGCAGCTTGAGGTGTTCACAGCAGAAGCCTATCAGCTCCTGCCTTCTGCAGGAAGGTATCATCACCTCCCAGTTCTTACATGACTCTGAGAGGGAGCCTTTTGCTACGAAAAAAATACTACTACTACTACTGAAAACAGTTACAGAAAATAAAATAAAGTAAAATAAACAAACCCCAAAACTTGCTGCTTAGTAGTTACCAGCTCAAGTCACTGTTTACAAGGGTTAAGGACATGCTCATATCCTGTCCTTGAAGTCTGCTTATACTTGCTTGGAAACAGCTTTCCTCAGGTACCTGCATGACTTCAATAGAGACATTATGCTGACTGTGTTGGCAGAACTCTGAAAACATTACAGACCTCATCTTCTCCTCAAAGACACTGATGGAGCCTGAACAGCAAACTCCAGGATGCACCAAGATTATTTAAGAAGCTCATCAAGTTTGGGGTGAATGGATCGTACTGAAAAAGCTGCAGAACTGCTGGGTGTTCAGCCCTGGCCTTGGTTTAGCCTAGCTGCTGAGATTAGCTTTCCCATGGAAGGGGGAAAGCGATCAAGTCACAGTTCCTTAACCGCAAATATCATACCTATATTTTGGTAGTTTATTATTCCAATCAGCTAAAACGGCATCTTTATATGCCAGGTCCAACAAGAACTTTAACACAATAACAAACCTTCTATTACAAATCCTCCTCTATTTTACTTCCCCATTAATAAAGAGAGCTGGAAAAGAAAAGCTTATTCATAATAATTACTGCCTGGTCTGGGTACCGCTCAGTTAACTAAGATCTGCCAATGGGAATTTCTGCTCTTTTCCTGAAAAGAACAAGCATGCAGTAGCATTAGAGCTATCTAGAACAAACACAGCTGAATGCAACACACTAGCACTGCCTGTACTCAGCTAGGAGTGCTTTACAAATAGTTAGATAGGGGAAGTGCAAACAAGGCAACTCTCAGGCATTCAGTGTCGCAAAGGATATGATGGCATTCCAGGCCGCGAAGGACAGATTGTTGCAGAGAGGTTAAAATGTTTACACAACACCGAAGCGGGGAGACACTTGTCCAGTGAAAGAACAAAAAACATGCTGAGGTCTTGGAAATGCAAGCTAAAAACTCCTAACTGGCATCGAATACTGAAGAACTGGTGGGAGCTGGGTATGAGGCAGCAAACAGCAAATGCAGAAAGTTGTTGATTGCATACAAGCAAGCCAAAAATATGATACATGGTGCCAATTCTATTTGTTTTAAAGTTTACCTCCCACTGCAAAATGTTATTTTGTTTTAATGTCCAGAGAAATAATAGGAAAGAAAAGCCTGTTCTAAGATTATCCAAAGGTGTGTTTCCAGTCTACGCTGAGAGCTATATTCTGAATTTCATATTAATATTAAACATAGTTTTAGTTTAGATTCACTCATGAGTCATAAGTTAAAAAAAAAAAAAGGCAAAAAAAAAGCACTGTACTCAGCAACTTTGCCTTGGCTCAGCACTATTATCTTCATCTGTGCATCTGCTAAATCCAGAACTCCAGAAAAATCCAATCTACATACACTAACCATCCATCTGTCTAACATTTCTCCTATGGCTAGCGTATCTGAATGAAATTTTGCATTTAAAATACAGAATTTTTCAATCTGCCAACCCCTAGCCACTGTATTTATTAGCAAAAATATTTGTGCGGATTTTGGGTTTTCATTTCTCTGTGCAACATTTTATTCAAGTACAAAATACTAATTTTTAAGCCACTGACTCAGTTTATTCTTTTGAAAAAAAAAAAAACAAAACCAAAACCCTACTTTATCTGACTAGAAAATATTTCTAAAAGAGCTCATAGAAAGGGTAAGAGTAACTTTCATCTGCATAGATTATGAAGTAGAAAGAAAACTATGAATCAGCTTGTCCGCATAAAAACACATTTGCTAACCAAAGTCCGTTTCCTACACAATTAGTTACAAATGAGGAAATGTTTCTTTTGATAAGTGGTTCCAAAGGTTGTCAAGAGCAAATCTCTGTGGAATGTATACAAAATTGTTCTGTTTTCTTCTATGTAGGTTATCTGACTGAGCTCAAAACTGAGGTATTCAAAGAGCTTTTTAGGAGATTAGGAAGCAACCCAGCTAAAATATATGGCTTGCTTTTTTTTTTTTTTAATAACCAGAGTGGAAAATAATGACATTTATGAGTCTTTAGCCCAGACCTTAATGTAGCCCCAGAACAGCAATTTTCTTGCAGCCAAGTTTTACCCCAGCTATGGAAAATTTTCTTACAACAAAGAGGCAGAAATGCTTACCCCAACCCCTACTCCTATGTTCTAAAGCACTCTCCTACACCCAAGCAGGCCCCTTAAATCCTGTTCAAAAATGCTATGGGAATGCACTGCTGAGAGCAGCAGGCAACTCTGGTGAGGTGTCCTGGTCAGATCTTGGAGCACATCTTAATAAATGGAGTCTGTGAGACTCTTCAGGATGCTTGCCTTTGCCAACATCACCTCTGCCTTGTGAGGCTTCAGCCTCTGCCAGCCCTACATCTGTCCCACCACTGAGCCAGGCTGGTGGTTGCATTGTGATCAGACATGGCATTCAGCAGTGTGCACTCTCAAAGCTGATGCCACTCACGCATGAGTATCCAGCACAGAACAAAAAATCACATGCACAGGCTGTAAATCACAAGGGCTTAGCTGTTCCATCTTAGGAAGTTTAATTATCCTGATGATGTTATCTTAATTAAATGGTAGTTAATCTAAGTTTATATTTAAGCCTGAAATGTGAATATATTTTAAAAACTCTTGATGACAGCAAATTTGAAGAGGCAGAGGAAGGAAAGGAAAAATACCAGAGAAAGAAGGGTTGGCTGAATTTGATAAATGCAACCACACTTCTAAATACACTCAGGTGTTTCCTTGTTGAGGGTTATGTAGGTAAATCAGATTTATAAGGGGGAAATGGAAGGGTCTCCAAACAAAAACTGAAAGCAGATTAAAAAATAAACACTGTAAGAGACAACAAAAAAGCTATAGTCAGGGGTTAGCAGAGAATCTTTGTGGAGTCCTGCTGTGTATATAGCTATTTACACTTTCCTGGTTCACAGAAAACAGTGGTGGTCTTGTAAAAAATGTACAACAATCTAGCAAGGTGCCATGCATACAAGCCAGAAGACAGCTTGAGAGAGTTAATGGAGAATGAAAACCCTCCCAAAGAAGCAAGAAAAAAATAGCTTGCCTTTTCAGAAATTGTTTCTCCTTTCTTGAAGGGCAAGGAAAATTTAACATGTACAGCACAAAGAAAAAGTGAAAACCAGGAATTACAGCTCTAACTCCTGCTAAGCTCCAGCTCTAACTGAATAGAGAAGACTCTACTGAATGCAGATACTATTATCTCAGCATTTGAACAGTGAGAGACACTAGATGTCCTAGTCCTTCAACTTCATTCCACCCTATCAAGAGCTGGGATCCTCTCTGGAATTCTGGGGCACAAACCAGAACCCTGGGGAGCTCTGGAATAGAAAAATAAAACCACAGAGGAAAAAGTGGCATCAACATTGTTTGGTATTACCAGGCATCTGTTTTGTTATTCTATGCTTCATCCTGACAATGCCTTTAAATCCCTGGTATGAGGCACACCAGGACTCCTTTCTACCCTTGCCTCCTCATCAGATAGCACCTGGAACATGAGTTCTGCCCTTGCACCTTCATGCTTGCTGTGCTGCACAGCAGTTAACAACACTTGCACAGGAACTCACTCTCCCTGCCTAACAGTGGAAGCCGAGGCCATGCTTAGAAGTCCCATATGTAAGCAGCATCACTTTAAGATAACACACAATCAAGGCTGGCTACTGTGCTCATCTATCCTGACTCCTACACCACAACACACTCATGCTGCCCTCCCAGCAGCAATGGGCAGGAGCAGGAAGGACTTCCGTACTCCTCCATCACCACTCCCAGTTGCTTCCTGCGTGATTCCCTTATAATTGAGAATTATTTTGCCTTTTATATGTGAAGGATTTAGCTGAAGTGATTACCATAAAATATTATCATAAGGTGTGGTACTGACCTCTTCCTGGCAGACTGATTTTTCCCTATATTTTGCAACCACCATGTTGAACTTTGACTGCCTACTTACAGCCAGGTAGACACTCTGCGGGTTCCTTCTGAGCAGAGATGGGAAGACCCCCATATCCTCACATGCCTATCAGTAATCTGCACTGAGAGCTTTGCAAGGTAAAATTCTGCATCACTCTAAATTGAATTCCAGCCTTCCAAACAGAGAAGCAAATGCACCTATAACCTTTGCAAGCAATTAGATCTACTGCCCTTGCTGACTTCTGCAATTTCGACAAGACTTGAATCTCCAGAATTTAGTAATTACTTCTGTGGGCCTTTGTTCTACCATGAGCTTGAAACAGCAAGCTTCACTTTGAATATGTGTCAGCATCAGCTACCAAAAGAACCCTCTTTTAAGAAAAGATTCAATAAAACCAATCATGATCCTTTTCTTTCAGCAGTATAGAAAAGTCTTCACAAAACTAAGATCTGGCTTGTGTGACCTCCATGCTCTCCAAGCCTTTTGTCAATCTTGTTGATAGCTTCCTTATTCTCATTCTAAATAGGTTTCAGTTTGCCTCTGGATTTTAAGAAAAGTATTTTTTTCAACTGGAAAATGTGCTCCTTGAATCTAGACAAAAAAATAATTCTACAATACTCCATATTTTTCAACAAACCAGTCACTCAGGAACATCTTACTAACTCACAGGTGCTACATACACACAGAACCATAATGAAGCCCACAGACAGTGGGTAAGATAACAAGGAACACATTTTTTTCTTAGATAAACTATTTTGAATCCAAGCTAGAAGTTAGACTTCATACTGAAGTACTCAAAGAAGTGCACTTAATATTTACAGAGATCCTGCAACCAAAGTTGGCAACTAAGGGTTTGCAAACATAAAACACAGCTCCATAACAAAAACCAGAAAAGAGGGATCCATATGCTGGAAAAACATGAATGTTATCTCTTTATAGGCCATTTAAAATACTACTTACCTATAAATATACCAAGTACATTAGTCCATGAAATTGAAACATAAAGAAGAAAAGCTATTGTCCTCCAAGGGTATCACGTTAGTAAGCAAGACACACTGGGAGTGGAAATTATTCAATTTATAAAACAGAAGAACAAACCTATCTTCACTAGTGTCTTTGAAAACAGAAATACCATAACTAACTCTGGCAGGGGAACGAGAATACAGTATGCTAGAAATGCTTAATAAAAAAGTTCATCTCCACAAGGAAGCATAATTGTTCAGTGGTCTACGTGCATGCAAAGATATGATTGTGTTGATCCACATGTGTGTATGAAATAAATGCCTAATTAGAGTTCAGAATTAGATGCAGCCAGGGTGAAGTGAGCATTTTAAAAATTAACTAGCTATTCTTGGTGCTCAGTTTGAGACTCATTAAAGGATTACAGCTTTAGGACAGGCCGCTCCTGACCTCTGAAATCAGGGCCTTCAATGCTCATTACTAATTCTAGTAACAAAAATCTGAGGGATTCCCCAAACTGTTAGTCACCTCTGGGAACAATGACCTGATGAAAGAGAATGAAGCAAGCCAAAGGCAGCTTGTAAACAGGGAACTACTTGTAATGTTAGTGAGTCATTATTATTTGGTTTTCTTGTTATTTTTATCCAGCCAAAGCCATTATCTTCAAATAAGGAGGCATATTTAGTCTTGGAGATGACAGGAACATTCAGTGACATTAGATAATGAGTCAAGACCTGTAAAAACCGAGGACGTTTCTCCAGGAGCTTGCCCTGGGTTCTTGAACTATTAACGTGCTGGGTGAACACGATGGAAGCTGTCCAAGAAGGAGCAGCACAAGAAAGAAGCAAGGCCCAGTGAAATGGTGATGATCAATATGCTGTGGCTGTTAATCTCACAAGACGCAGTGTGTAAGAGTCTGACATGCTAAGTTTTCAGATTCAAGACTGGTAGGAAAATGAAGTGATACAGTTAAAACATTTAGGTTCACAAAAAGAAAAATCAATTCTGAGGCTGAGTGCAATTACCCAGCAGACACTCATTATTGTTAATGCGCTGCAAGTGTTAACTTGGGATATTTCATTATTACTGCTCTGTGTTACACTTCAGACATTCATGTTGCTTATTTCAGCTGACTTGGAGGCAATTCTCATCTCTCCCTTCTCTCCCCTCATTACACATGCAGGACAGAGGGGAAGAGCACACTGTGTTAAATCATCATCCATTTTTAATTGCTGCTGGCAGCAACCATTCCATTTGATCAAGCTGACTGCACAGTGGAGGAATCAGCTCCTGTTCTTAAGTAAGCTATTTGACTGTTCTGTTTCCTGAGTGCTATCAATTGCTGCTTTACTATCTCCAGATTTTGGAGCACTGTGCTCTCAAACAAAACTTTGTTAGGACTGGCTGGTCACTGCTAATTTATCCACAGCATCCTGAGCAGGCAGGGTGCACACTGACAGGATTCTACCTGAATCCATTCAAAAACCACTGCAATAACTACATTTGTAAAATGAGAGGTCTCAATACGTAGCATTTGAAAGTGTGCTAAGCTCCAGCTGAAAAACTGCCAGCATGTGGGGGGACAGAACTGTTACACATTGGAGATACAAGGCAACAGTGAAAATCTGACAACCAAAATGAGTACAGAACAAGTGGCCTTCCACATTTGTGACACATTGTTTGGCCTTACTTAAAGTTTGCAAACAAATTTCTTATGGATTTTAATCTTGCCTGAACAGATGCAGATGTGGAGACCCACAAGTGGTCACCACAAAGAGTCGGTTTAACAGTTGTCATGGTTTAAGACTCTCAGCCACTCAGTTTGCTCACTCACTCTCCTCTTCCTTCCCCCCCACTCCGAAGGGATGGGAAGGAGAACCAAAAGAATGCAACTCTCAGAGGTTGAGATAAAAACAGTTTAGTAACTAAGGTATAACACAAACCACTGCTGCTACCACCAATAATAATAATGACAAGGGAAATACAAGGGAAGAGAATACAACAGCTCACCATGTACACCCAGCCCGACCAAGCAGTGCACCCCCTAACCCTTCAGGGTCTCTGCCCTCCATTTTTACATCCTGGGCATGACACACTGTGGTATGGAATACTTCTTTGGTCAGTTTGGGTAAGGTGTCCTGTCTCTGCTTCCTCCTGGCTTCCCCTCCTCCCTGGCAAAGCACGAGACTCCGAAAGTCCTTGGTCAAACCAAAACATTCTAAGCAGTAACCAAAACCATTGGTGTTATCAGCGCTGTTCCCAGGCCGAAAGTCAAAAACGTAGCGCTGCATCAGCTACCAAGAAAGAGAAAAATGACTGCTGCTGCTGAACCCAGGACAACAGTATAGCCTCATTTTCATGGTACATTTTGGTTTTGCCACACTACAATTTTTACAATTAAAGATCTATGGTAATTTTAGGTAATGGTCTCAACTCTTCCTTATTCCTCCTCCCTCTGATCCTCCTGTCATTCTACATAAATTTATGAGATGAAGCAAGCTCTGCCCTGAGATTTGAGAACACAAGATCTGAGCTCATTCTCACCTGATCCTGTAGGCTGTCACCATCCTGGACACAGCACTGAGCAGCACTGGCTTGTGCATTCCTACCTGCCTACAGAAGGGACAGATCCTCATGTCAGCAGTTTTCCCAAAAAGAAATCCAGTAACAGCAGCACAAAGCCATTGTAACACATGCTTGAACAGCAACTTCCTTCTATTTGAATAAATGGAATATTGGAACAAAGAAACAGAAAGGGGAGTAGAAATCTGAGTTCTTTCAAGAATGCATCCATTTCAACATAGAGAAAGGGACTTTGGTTTGCTTTTAAATAAAGGGTACTAACTTCAGAGTGTAAAAAGAGAGACCTAGCAGAAACTTAAAGGAAAAAAAACCCAACATGATAAATCTGGCTTACCTCCTACAAACACAAAGCAAACTGTCATTAAGTTACCCCTCTATGCATTCTATGCATAGGAATTGAAGTTGAGCCCAGTCTCTCTCCTTTTTTCACACAGGATTAGGTGATAAGTTAGCCAGAAACAAACTAAAGGCGCTCCAAAACCACTCCTTATATAGCAGGTATTTTTGAAAGCTCCATTCTGTCACTTACTTTGGCAGTTGTGAAGAGAATCTGTCCCATTTTTCCATATCATCTTTTTCCTTACAGTACACTGATTTTGAGGGGGTGCAACTCTCCTGACATCATCACACACCCTGGAAGTCGAGGCATTATGCCAAGGCCTACATCTTTGGCATTTCTGCAGTTCCCCTAGTATGACGATATTAAGAAAAAAAGCCTCATAAGCAATCCAAAATTGCAGACAGCTCCCAAATGAATAAATATTTGAAAAAGCAACCAACATCAAAACCTACTCAACAGGAGGGTAATGTATGTAATGACATGCTGCAGTTGCAGTGAAGAGAAGGAAAGAACTAAACTTCTGCTATCCTTAGTGCTGACTCAACCACATTCTGGCTACAGGATCTGATATCCTTCAAGATACTTCAGTTTCTAGAGATGTCCCTAGCGCAGTCAAATGCCTTACTGCACAAATACATCACCTAGAATCAAGACAAAAATCTGTGTTCTTGAGACCTTAAGAAGGTGACTGATACCCTTCAGGGGGTCAAGACAGGTATTAGGAGAAGAGTGGAAAATAACAGGCATTAAACAGGGTTTTTTGTTGCTAAGGGCAAGTGAGATCATATCAAGACTGAGCTGCAGAAAATGACAAATTTGTCCAATTTTCTCATCTTCTGTCTTTCCTGGACTGAAAGCTATGTTCTCTTACTAGTACCCTTCTCATTCACTTCAAACAAGCAATCAAACACTTCTCAACAAACGAACAACCAGAGGCCTGAGTAATGCAGGCAGCAGCTGGGGAACAGCAGGGACATCTCCCTTGCTGTTAGGTTCCAGCACTGCTCCAAGCCAGAGGCACCACGGGCCAACAGGGATCTCCTATGCTGCAAGTAAGATCACATCTCAGGTTAGACAGAGAAAAATCAGTCAGGAACAACAGAGTATTCAGCTATAATGAAGTCAAATGAATGCTAACAAAAAAAAAAAAATTATGATCTATTATCCTAGATCATACATTTGAGCCTTCTTCATAGTATGTGAATGTATGTATCTGTGTTTGTAAGCTACATGCACACACATATATATAATCACATACATGCTAAATATGTTCCCCCAAAATAACCTTTTACACTTCCAGACCCATACCACACCAGATTTCACAACCTTCACAGCCAACTGCTATGCTCATCTGCTGAAACTAACTTTTCTTGATATGTCTGTTTGCTGGGAGGGCTATACTGGTTTGACTCAAACTCGCACTGATTAGCCCTACACCACCAACAGTCATTCTTGCCTTTATCCAAATTAGTATGTCAGCTAAACTATGGAGAGAAGGTCACTTAACAGATCCTGGACTGGATAAACTATTGATAAAAATAAGATGGCACTGTCACTGTATTTATCAGCTAGGCTCAGCTCAGTGTTCATCCTTTATGTCTTTGCTAGGTTTTGCAATCTGAGTATATGATTAAAAGATTAAGCTTATTTATATACCTGAAAAAGTTTATAAATACTAAAAATCATCTGATGAAAACTTTAGAAAACAATATACATATCTCACTTTTTCTGCTCATTGTTTATTCTTCTGCATAATAAACTATACAGAGACACACATACATACAGCAACAATCATATTTCACCAGAGAGCTCTCTCTACAGTCAGTATTCATAGAATGACTGACAAAGAGGAGCCTGAACCATTACTCCAAATTTGGACAGCGGGTGTAAGTGTGAGTTGACACTGCAGATATGTATCAGTAGGGTGAAAGTAGAGGAAAAAGGGGGATCCTGAGAGAGTAGTAATTACAACTTGCTGGCACTGAATGGAACAAGACCAGTTAGCAGGACCAATGCTTCTTACTCAAGCTCTTGCCCATCACAACCCTATGTTTATGGGAGGCTAAGAGTTACCTCATTCACCTTCTTTCCCCACAAGACCTTTTTTGTATTACATAGAAGGAGATTACTCACAGAAAATACATTAAGTAATACTGGAATTGTCAGAGCCTGAATGCAAGAACAGATTTGTCAGAATATCACAGTAGCCTCTTCTGCCACATAGCTGACTTGGGGATTCATCCACCCCGTCTGCTACACAATTACAAAATCAGAGGTCAGCATAAGCCAAAAGTAAGGGGGTAAGAAGGGACGACATAGTCCTCACTCGGTAGTCTTTAACAGCTCTGCCTTCTGCATGCAGACACACAATCCGAAGATGTGGGCTAAGAAAGAGAAGAAAGCACATGAGAACTTCCCTTGACTCTCTTTTCTCACTTCTAGAAGCATACTTTAGAATGGAATAATTCATAATAGCTATGCCACACCACTGTTCTTACAGACCCAGAGCCCACATAGGACTGCTGCCCCGTGGCTAGAAGGATCAGCAAGGCCACAGAGGTTCTGCTGAGCTGACTTCTAGGAGATGGATCATACTCTGAAAAACCATTTTCAGCTGTCAAAAGCAGTGGTATGAAACACTTCTTTAAGTGCTGCTTCTCCATGCAGCTGAAAGCATAAAGATCTTTGAAGAGAGGGGTGTTTGCAGACCATACTGTTTGCAAGCTGTCCAGGAAATGAGTGTTTCCTATAAAAAACAGTGCTCAAACTACAAGCCAAGATGTTCAGCATCTTTCCTAAGCCATCTGATTTCTTACAAATGTTACCTATCTTTGACTCTCACTGGGCTGCATATCAAGACCTCTCATTCTACAAATGTAGTTACAATGGTGTTTGAATGTTGAGCACTTTATATGAGCCTACAGCATTTCAGAAACAAGTATCTCTCACATTCTTAATCATCTAATTAAAAAAAAAAGGTTTTCTAGTCCCACACCACTGTTTTGAAAAAAATAACATTGGAACATGACATATATTGCAAAAAGAAGAAACCTTTTGTGTCCGAGTAATGAGCACATGCAGACAAAAACTGGATTATCACAGCCTAAGTGAATTTTTCTGCAGTTTGTAAAACCCTAGTATGAAAAATATCGATATAAAAAGGGAGGGCTAAGCCTCCCTAACATTTTCATGTATTTAATTTTGGATGATGAGAACACCCATAGGAAAAGCTCATCCAGTAATGAAATCTGTAGTGAAAAATGACCACCCAGAAGTAAAAGTAGTCATACACAATTAATGAATTCATTCAGCCAGACAATAAATCAAACCAGCAAACCAGACTCTCTTAATCATGCAGAGGAACATTTTTCAGTGCTTCTTAATATTATACTTTGCTCAAGGCCTACATTACCAATTGGTTGTTTCTTTAATTCTTAACCATTTACAATATAGTTTAATGGCATTTAAAATTTAAATGTCATTCCATAAAATTGTTTAAGAACATATTGTTCTTTCCAGGTTTCTAATTCTTAACGAAACTAATATCAAAAGATTTACTTTATGGGTCAAAAACGCCTGCTTTTTAAATAAGTATTCGGCAAGTTATTAGTGCATGGACAACTAACTTTACAGAAGGGGTCCTAGCTCTTCCCTTTGCAGGTCAAACTCAGTTGAAACAGACATTCAGAGAGTTATAACTGCCGGGAGCTCTCACATCTTCTTTCCATCAGGGACCCAAAGGGCCCTTGGGTACATACTAAAGTTTCGTTAAAGACGTTTTGAAAATTTTCACTTACTATTCAGTATCATGTGCAACAACGGAGTAAATGAAAAGAAACTAACTGAAAAAGCTCAAAGGACATTGAGAAAAGAAATGGCAGCTTGACTGAAGGCTGAAAACCCAAGGCAAACTTCCTTTGCCTTTCATCTGCAAGTGTCTTTTTCCCAAAAGCTCATCTACCATCCCCAATAGTTCCCTCATCTTTCTCCAGTTTTCACAAAAAAATTTATAATATCCAGATACTGCTTCTGTTGAACTCTGCAACTGCAAATGTAGCTCCTGCTTCAATGCAGGAAGCTCTTCATGCTTCTACATGTGGTCTTCATAGGAACCCATCATCAAATTTAGGTGGAAGAGGAAAAATGCCAAGACTGTTCACCTAGAAAGAATGGATTCTCTGCAAGCTCCAAATGATGCTTCCACTTACAACCTTTGAAATGCAGATAGCCACTGAAGGACAAAGCTGCCTGACACTTCCTGGCCTTCCTCATTTCTACCATACTGTGCTGAAACCATGTATTGTGTCGCTTTTTCCCTTTGGATACAATTTCTACACACCTGCGATCTAAACTAGCCCTAACTGAGCACACAGAACTGTGCTGATTCTTCGGGCCTTTTCCAACAGCAGGGTCTTGCTAGTGCCAACTTCCAGTGCCAGCTTCGTAATGAAAGGTTACACAAATTTCACTCTTCCAGATTTCCATTTTCTCAAGGAGGGCAGTGAGGACAGCCCCTGCAAGGTGACTCATGATCAAAACCCTGCCTCCAATTGCAATTACTGCAGCTATAACTCCTAACTGAACTTACTAATCGTGCTCTCTGCAAAGCAAGACCTTTAATTTGACAAAAATCCTTTCAAGTCACCTCCAAACCTGGGAATAAAACCAATTCTCCTCCCCCAACAGCTTCAACAACAGCCAAAAACCTTCCCTGCATGCAACAAATGGCACATGTACACTCATTTGTAATTGATATACCATTTCTGAGCCAAATTTTTGAAAGGTAGTTTCCACCTGCATGCACACACTGCTGTGATCAAGTCTTTAGCCCACACTGACCCAACATTTATCAAAATTGCATGCCAGCACCTACAAGTCCAAACCAGGACTCTACCACATTAAGCCCTGTACAAATACAGAAAAATAAATGCATGCTCTATATCCCAAGAAGCCCACAAATATGAATTCAAATATGAAGGGGACATATCTGTACCTGAGCATAAAAACCTGTATAGCAGGCAAATTCAGAGGTATGTGAAACTGTGCACCAAGTGAGCAAAATCAGGTCTAAATGCAAACATGGCACCCTGGTGCTGCTTTTAAAATCTTGCCTGCAGTATTACTGGCATGCAATTTGGCTTGAAGACATACATACACCTTTGAAACAAAAATTTTTCAAGGTATCTTACCATAAATAAGTCAACAGACCCATGACCAAAACCAGAAGTTAACTAAACACATTTTAAATAGCAGCAAGACAAACCCCTGATGCCCATCAGTGAAGGTAAAGCACAAAACTAGTTTCACCCTTTTCTAATTCAACTTCTGGAGGGATGGTGAATGCCAGCTTGGGCATCCACTGGGCCTGGATGCTGCTAGTTGTACTTGGCCCTGCATATCAGCAGAACAGCAGGAATAGTGCACTAAAGCAAAAAGTACTGCTTTTGCTCAAAAAAGGCTTAACATCCTCAATTCATCAGGCCCCATACCAGACCAGCAGGAATTAAAAGGGATGAAATATAACCAGTGATGAGGGAAGGGAAGGGAAGGAAACCTCCAACAATGATTATTTTGTAAACCAGCTTATGTTAGGCAAGTCAATAAGCCTACTGCTCCAGCAGAACCTGCCCTGCGCATTCTGACCCCAGCAATGCTTGCACAGCTGCAGACAGCCTGCTCCCCACATAGCAAGTGGAGAGCATTCCTGCGGAACTAGTAGTAGGGAACACAGGCAGACTTCATCCTCTTTCTGTGCCCCAGTTTCCCCCTCACTCAAATGTGTGTGCAGGCACACAAAGAGGAGAAAACAGACTGGCTTAACTGGCTTTGGATATAACTACTGTATAAATCCTATGTTTTCCATCTCTGGATTATAGTCAAATTGCTCAAGTAAACTTTGGAGCTACCTGTTCTGGGAAGTCTTTGAGATGAATGAGGCCTGGGATTTTCAGGGCAATGACAAAAGTCTAATATTTTCACTCCGGTTTTGGCTAGAAAGACATCTGGAATACAGAAAGACAAGATTTTCCTTTTGAATAGCACGCAGTCAGGCCAAACCACTCAGCTCCTGTTGTACACCTCTAGGCTAAAGCCAGTCCTGAAATTCCCCACAAAATTCTTACTATGGAAAAATAAAATTAAAAGTTGATGAATATATATCCTTCCCCTTGAGGCCCCTAAAGGAGGTCATGTTTCGTTACCTGAGGTTTTCAAACGGAAAAGGGAGAAGCACATGATGGAGCTCATTTCCACCATGCCAACTAAAACACTCCCAACAGCACCAGTAACAGGATCTACTTTTCCCATATCTCAGCCTCACGTTTTTCTAAGCGTCAGATCCTTCTTACCTCTTTCGGTTGCTGGTGCCTCAGGGCTTAACAGAGCTGCCACACGCGCCGGAGCGCCGGCAGCCGGGGAGCTGCGGGGCAGCTGCTGCGAGGAGAGTGGCCAGCCGGCCCCAAACGGCTCCGCAGCGGCCCCACCGCAGGCACCCCCCGCCCCACGGCCAAGACGGCGATGCCAAAAGCGCTCCAG
>JANRGW010054808.1:0-14884 GCA_024733675.1 Psilopsiagon aymara | reverse complement strand
CTGGTGGTGTTCAAGGCCAGGTTGGACAGAGGCTTGGGTGGCATGGTTTAGTGTGAGGTGTCCCTGCCCATGGCAGGTAGCTGGAACTAGATGATCTTAAGGTCCTTTCCAACCCTTACTCTTCTATGATTTTATGAGGTTCCCTGCCTTTGAAGTCACTCCCTATCATCATAAGAGTATATAGCTATAGTGCATTTCTTTCTGGTGGCCGTATCCTGACCCTCAAGGATACTTTGAAAGTTTTTGGAAATAATATGACAGTTAAGCAGACCATAAACAAATTTTTACATACTTGTTTAGCTGTCCAAAAGAATTACTTCAACACTTGTGTCTACATTATCCACACAAAGCAGTAAAACCTGGCGTGCCTTCCCCATGTTGTTGCAATGCAGCTTTTACATTTGTTTTCCAGATATCAAATTAAAACTGGGGAATGACATTATTATTAACCAGCATGGTTATCTGCAATGTGACTACTGTAGATTATTTTGGTAATAGTTACTTATAATAACAACTGCCCATCCACCTCCTGTATATTTCTGTGGTCCTCTACTTGGCTTAACATGTTCTGCTCCAATAGAAACTAAGTGGCTACAAAAAAAATGTTGAGAGAACTTAGGTAGTTCAAAAAGTGACCTCTGTCACGTCCTTCAACATACTGCTAGCTATTCCCACTGTCACATCTCACAAGGCTTCAATCACTCTAGAAACAGGGTATCTAACTATTCTGCATCCATCACTGGAATGATCTAAGCTTGGACTAAGAAATAAGCACCTAGCCATCTCACTTCATAGTAGATATATTTAAATGGCTGACTCTATAAAACAGATTTCCTTGAGGGGTATGAGGAAGGAGGAAAAAAAACTGAAAAACAACATTTCTGAGTGCATCCAATTTAAACAGTCTCCACTTTTTTATTACTTCCACAAGGAAATTTGAAAATACATTTCCAAATTGTGATTACACTCTTCAAAAGTCTAAAATTCCAATCAATTTATATGAGGTTTTTTTCTACTCTCCTGAGTAAATTTCTCTTACTCAGTGTCCCTGATTTCTCATTGCGGGTCAGGTGAAATTTTGTGAGCATTTATCACCTGCACAGTGTCAGGAAGAAACAGCAATGTACTTCCTAAAGATGGATAGAGGCTATTCTGAAGGGCATAAAATCAAATTTGGTAAAGAAAGAAAAATAGAATGGATAAAAGCATGGCTAAGCTCAGTACACATTTTGTTGGCTCAACTATATTTGCTTTTCCTTCCACATCCACACGCATTTGTTCGTAAATAAAGTCACTGCCTGATAAAAAGTAGGCTGCAATGTGTACAAATCCTGTGACATACACTCCTTTCTAGTATCATCTATGCTGGAACTAAATAGCAGAATAGTACTCTAGTGCCACACCTAAATATATTCCCAGGCGGCCTATTACAGAGAAATCAAAACAAAACTGTGTTTTGCTCCAGCTAGACTACTAAGGATTTTTCCTACATTTGACACTATGAAAGCAAAAAATTACTGAATCAGTCTTTGCATTCGTTCCGGGTTCAGCAGTAGCAGTCATTTTTCTTCTTGTTAGTAGCTGGTGCAATGCTGTGTTTTTGACTTTCAACCCGGGAATAGTGCTGCTAACACCGATGTTTTTAGTTCCTGCTCAGTAATATTTAGTCTGACCAAGGACTTCTGAGCTTCATGCTCTGCCAGGGAGGAGGGGAAGCTGGGAAGAAGCAGAGACAGGACACCTGACCCAAACTGACCAAAGAGGTATTCCATACCACAGCACATCATGCCCAGTATATAAACTGGGGGCAGTTACTCAGAAGGGTTAGATCACTGCTGGGTTGCGCTGAGTATCGATCAGAGGGCAGTGAGTGATCTTATTCTCTTCCCTTGTTATTTCCCTTATCATTACTATTATTGGCTGTAGCACCAGTGGTTTGTGTTATACCTCAGTTACTGGAGTAACTAAGGGCGGGGGGAGTGAGAGAACAGCTGCATGGTTTCTGAGTGACAGGCCAGGCTTAAACCATGACAGCTTTCAAAAGGGAATTGTAGAACTTCAATATAGTGACCAGTATAACAAAGACACTAGGTATCTTTGGATATGGTATCTTTTGTCTTGGGGAAAGAGCTTGTGCGCCCTTGTGAAGTTGAGAGCTATGCTGGTGGTGATATGCATGTGCCTCTGGTAGGGTCTCCCAAGCCAAACAGGTCTCAACTGAAGGGTCAGACAAAATGTGTCCAAGGGCAGGATGGGCTCACTAGCCTTCAGGCAACCATCCTAGGAGAAGGACAACTCTAATTTCAAACCCAGGAAGATGGAGCTCATTTAGCCCTGTAAGGCCATCCATCTAAGAGAATGATACTCTAACCAAACCTATGACCTGAGGACTTCACTGTCACCATCCAAGCTTATTAGGCCCCGGCAGATAAACCTTAGGTGTAAAGGGTGGGGTCAGTTCTGCGCACGCTGCATCCTACCTAAAAAATCCACTGCGCAGGCCCAAAGGGTTTCCCCACATTTGCAAAGCCCTGTAGCAACAGGCGAGGGGCAAAATGGCAGGTGAAAAGGTGCAGTGGAAGCTGCAGATCCAACCTTTCATGCAGGTGGTTCAGGACACTGGTTGCTCAAGATTGATCCAGGAGGTGACAGTCTTGTTCAGCAACATCCTGAATGACCAAGCAGACGTTTTCAAGGACAGCACTGCTTGCTCTATAGGGAGAGAGGCCTAGAAAAGGTGGCCTAACCAAAGCTCATCTTCCCCTCTACCTGGTTGGCTAGCTATGGCCAAAGGGCATCTTCTGTTGAAGCCAACCAATGACAAAGAGACAAAGGCATACACCTGCCTTCAAAGGGGTGTCCAGACTGACACTCACATATTTGAACAACAGAACCATGCTTGATATAGAGGATAGTGGGCATTCTGAACCTCATTCTGCTCTAATTGCCCATGAACTGTCACGACTTTAACATAGACGTTGCTGCTGTCAGTGAAGTTCGCCTTTATGAGGAAGGAAGCCTTAAAGAACATGGTGCCGGCTATACACTTTATCGGTCAGGCAAATCCAAAACCAAAAGTCATCTCTCCAGAGTTGGCTTCATGATTAAAAACTCTATCACCTCTAAACTTAAAAATTTGCAGACATTCCGGCTTCATTATCTCCTTAAGCTTCCCACTAAATAACAAGCAATATGTTGTTCTCTTCAGCATATATGCCCCAACTTTGCAAGCTGACCCTGCAAAAAAAGACAAATTTTACACCGACCTGCCCTGCCTCACTCAAAAGGTTCCTGCAGATGATAAGATCATAATTCTTGATGTCTTCAACGCTGAAGTAGGTAAGAACTTTGAAACTTGGAAAGGAGTACTAGGCAAGCATGGTGTTGGAAGCTGCAATGACAATGGTCACCTCTTGCTAGAGCTTTGTGCAGAGCAGCAGCTTGACATCACCAACACTATTTTCCAGCAGAAAGATAGCCTGAAGACAGCCTGGACACATCTTCTGTCTAAACACTGGCACCTCATTGACTATGCCTTAATGAGCCAGAGAAATGTTCACGATGTCTGTCACAACTGAGTGATGCCTAGTGCAGAATGTCAATCAGACCATTGACTTTTGCGTTACAAACTTCCCCTCCACTTTAAGCCCAAACCTAAGAGGGGTGGCATTCCGAGGAGCAGGCTCAAAGTTAACAATCTCCAAACAGCTGCAGTGAGTGATGGTTTCCAGGCAAACCTTCAAACTAGGCTTGAAGATCATCCCATAGACTCATCTCTTGAAGCTGTTTGGCAACATATTAAAAATAGCATCCTGCAGTCCTCCAAAGTATCCTTAGGGTTCTCCTCAAAGAAAAACAAAGACTGGTTTGATGAAAACAATCAGGTAGTCCAGGAATTGTTGACAAAGAAGAGATATGCTCACCAAGCACACCTCGCTCAGCCATCCTGTCATGTAAGAAAAGCAGCCTTTCATCCTGCATGTAGTCAACTCCAACAGAAACTTCTTGCACCAACTTTATTCACAATCTTCTTCAGCATGATGCTTCAAAGGACTATGGCAGACTTCAACAAACGAAACGGCATCTGTATCTGATATTGTATCAATGGGAGCCCGTTCAACCTAAGGCAACTGAAGGCCCACATCAAGACCCTAAATCACCTTGTTCATGAGCTACTTTTTGCCGATGAAGTCACCCTCATTGCCCACACAGAAGCAGTTCTGCAGTGTTTAACACCTTGTTTTGCAGAGGAGGCTGAGGTTTTGGGGCTGGAAGTCAGCTGAAGATGACAGTGGTTCTTTACTAACCTGCACCACAAGAAGACTACCATCATCCCCACATCATCATTAGTGAGTCAGAGTTTAAGTTGGTCCAGGAGTTCAGCTACCTGGAAAGCATCATTTTCTCGGACAACACAATTGATAAAGAGATAGATAATAGACTAGCAAAAGCATACAGAGCCTTCAGAAAACCCCATAAAAGAGTCTGGTGTAATAAACACCTGAAGAAAAGTACAAAGAGTAGTGCCTATAGAGTCATTGTACCGTCTACTCTTCTATATGGGTCTGAATCATGGGTCACTTATTGCTATCACCTGCGACTCCTCGAACGCTTTCATTAGCGCTGCCTTCATATAATGCTAAACATCCACTGGACTGACTGCGTGTCTAATATTACTGTCCTTGAACAGGCAGAAGTCACAGGTATTGAGGCTATGCTGCCAAAAACGCAGCTGCACTGGGCAGGGCATGTCTCCAGGATGGAGGATCACCACCTCCCTAAGATTGTGTTCTACGATGAACTCGCTACCGGCTGCCGCAAGAGAAGTACCCCAAAGAGGAGATATAAGGACTCCCTGAAACAGTATCTTAGCCTTGACCATATTGACTACCATCAGTGGTCTAACCTGGCTTTCAATCAGGAGATTTGGTGACACATTATACATAACACTGTTGTCTCTTTTGAGAACACACACAGAATCAGTCTCGAGGAGAAAAGAAGAAATGCAGAAAGAAGCATGCCTTGCCTATACCTCCTAAGCAGACCTTCCACTGCACTTTTTGCAACCAGATTTGTCTATCCTGCATTGGTCTTTCTAGCCATCAGCACCCTTGTAGCAAGCATGGGTAAAGCCTTTCTCAAATCTCTGTTCACGAAGCTAAGCCATGATAATGAGTATCAAGAATACATGTAGTCCTGTGAGAACAGGGAGCTAGACTCAATGACCCTTAGGGATCCCCTTCAACTTGAAATATTCTATGATACTCAATAAGTGAAACTGGACACAGTAACTAACTGAAATATAAGATGCATTTATTAAATCTCACCTGACAATCCCTTCTGTCTTTGAAAAGTTTAGTCACAGCTTAAAGATGACAGCTATGGATTTCCCTCCATGGTGTTTCAGAGGTATTTTCTCTCAACATATTCATCATGCATTGATACTTTTGTAGGGCTGATATGGAGATTCCACTTTTTCGTATCTATTGTCAGATACCAAAAAGTGGATTCTAGTAAGTCTTCAAGGATTTTGCCTGAAATTTTCACTTTGTGTACCAGTTCCTTACAGACTCTTGGGGTCAAAAAAGAAGGAAGGGATAACAAACTGCTCATAAACCCCCAGCTGATACCTTCTATTCATCTGTTTTCAAGAATAGCTATGAATTCTGACATTTCATTTCTACATTAATGAAGCCAGAGAAATTCTTCACAAAACAGCCAGCTAGAAGTGCTGCCAGGTTCCCAAGCTGGCCAAGCAAAATACCCCACTAAGTGCTTCAGAGGCACTCGCTGTCCTACCGTTACTGAACCAGACAACAATGGGGTAGCCCTTGGACTATGCCCTTCATCTGAATCTATCAAAGCAACACTGATAAAAAATGCTGTGCCGTGATTGTTGTAAAAAGTGTTGCTTCATGGGCTGCATCATTACAAAATGTAGGACATGATACACTCTCCCACACCAAGCACCACCTCAGTGGCAGCCACAGGTAGATGGGATTAGTCACCACGCAGCTCCTGGAGCTCTTCATTTATCAACATGACTGTAATTAACCTTTCAGTGAATACACTGCTGTTGCTATGGGAGTCCCTCCTGGTCATAAAGACATTTTTATTACGTACTGCATACTCCGAGGAAAAGTTACACTTCTGACAACTGTGTCATCAAAAAAAAAATGTCAAAGCTGTTGTGAGTATCCTCATGTTGGAGAGAGACAGGATGACAGCTCAGTAGGAAAGTCAAGACCAATCCAAAGAAATTAAGGCCAGAAGAGGTGCCAAGGAACACAAGCAAGCCATGTCACATCAGTTCAAATCACCTTTCCTTCCACTTCTCCAAACTGAGCAATCACTGCAGAAAATAAAAATTTCAGAGGATAGCACTCTTCTGTATCTCCACTGCTAAACGGAATCATTTTAAGCAAGCTCACAAATTACAAGGAGAAAAAAACCCTAACTCAAAAAGCAGCACTTTAACCTGATGTACAACAGGCATGGGAATTCCATAACACTCTTTATTTTTAAAATGAATGCTGTAGATTCATCAGAGCAAATAAGAATCATAAATTCTAAACGGAATAGCACCTTACTAGCTAATATTTAGTATTCACCACAATTTGCATTATAATCACCATCTACTTTCTTCTCAGAAAGGATTTCTAAAGACCGATATAATGAGATTTGCAATTTACTGTACATTACCGTAAGAATCTCAAGCTTTACTGAAATTTATCAAATAACATTTGTTAGTATTCTAGGAAGTCTTTAATTCAATATTAATCTACATTTGTCAAATAGAGAACCAAAATACATTTGGAGTTCCATTATCTTTTCTTTCTCAAAAAAAATGAATTTGTAGATGCATTAATTTGCAAAATTCAGTGTGTTTTACGTCCTGAGATCATTGACTCCTACTGGATTCTAATACACTTTTAATGAAAAAGAAGGTAAAAAAATATCTGTCTGTAGATTTAAGAACTATAACATAAAACATTCTATAGCAATGTAAATGTACTATTTATGTGTGCCTCAACTGAAAGCCATGGCATCTCTATTTAATATGAAAGCTTACCATTTGGCTGGCCTAACTCTCCAAATTGCTGCAGTTATTGTTCATAAGATTTCTATATGCTCTTACTTCCAGTCCATTTTTAATGAGACCATGCAATCAGGTATTCAAATCAAAGGATAAAAAGCTTAGGGAAAATTAGGCACTGAACCATGAACTTTACCGGGTAACCTTAGACAACTTTTCCATGTGATTCATCTAATTTATCTTAAAAAAACCAAAAAAAAAAAACCAAAAAAAAAACCCCCCGCAAAATAAAAGAAATTAAAACAAACAAACAAAAAAAAACAAAAAAACAAAACAAAACGAAAAAAAACAATCTAACAAAAGAAAACAAACAAAAAAGAACCCAAAACCAAACAAAAACTCACAACAACAAAAGACCTGAGGGAAAAAAAAAATCTCATGTCTTGCAGCAAATTGAAGGTGACGTGTCAGCTGAGCTCACCTTCCAACACCGTACTACTGCAGGCTGAGCACATTCCTGGGATTTCAATTTTATACATTATGTATGCTGTAAACAGCAAGAAAATGTAAGTGCAGTACTGAGGAGACAGCACTGCCAGCTTACTAAATCACTGTATTTCTTTAAACTTACATTCTGAGCCTAGAAATCACTGTGAGGATTTCAATTAGTGCAAACTATGGAGCACTAAAAAGCTGAGCACAAGTAAAAATCCTTCAAGACTGCAGTTTTGATGTGACAAATTCATGAGCTTACCACTGAAATACATACAATATTGTAGTAATAGATTTTAGCATATGAAAGAGAAATCAATCTAATAAAGAAATTACTCAGTTAACACTGCTCTTGTTGAAGCCATACATGCAATCTCTCTTTAAAGGTGAAGCTGGGATTTAGGACATCATAAGATGCCCCACTCTTTCCCATCCATGACTTCAAAACATGTCCTATTTCTAGAAATATTTTTGCTGCCATCTCCTTCCTTGTGTGTCCCCACTTCTTCATCGCTTCGGTTTTAAAAAATTATTGCTTATCCTCTATTCCTCCAAATGCCAATTTCTATCACTCCCTGCTGTCTTCCTCTGCACTTGACTGGAGCTCTGAGCTGAAATGAATTCTCTGAACTCAGCCCTATCTCCAGAGGAGTTGCCATAATGACAAGATTCATGGAAATAAAAGCATCTCAGTCACTGATTAGCAGATGAAAAGGGTCAGACAGGACAGGTGGGGAGGAAAGGGAGATGATTCTATGATTATTATAAACCTCCCAAGTGAGTCATGATGAATAAAACCTTGTGCCTAGCTGAGAACTAGGAATTTGGGAATCATGGATGACATACTTTAGCAAACTGATTTACAGTGTTTCTGGTACAAACAGTTCCCCTTGAAGCACAACAGAGTTGCAAAGGGAGTATTTCTGAATTGTATTTTAGAATACCTCAATGAGAAGTACACGGGCAACACGCCTTCACAATTAATCCATTTGCCTTAATTTATCAAGAAAATTCATGACATGTAGGAATTCTGGGTTCTCCTGCTGTGCAAAAATGATGGAGCTCATTTCCAAAACCAACTGCAATTAGACAGCAACAATCTCCTCACCCTTGTTCAGAATGACAAGCAGTTGAAAAGAAAGCTCATGGATAAAATCACTGCATTCCCTTGTTCTAAATGGGAGCCAATACTGCGCTCTGCAAAGGGTCAAGGGGAAAAAACAAGCATCAAAAAGTTGTCAGGGACTGAGAGGGAGCAGCACTTGATTCAGCATGAATTTAAAAAGCAAATAAACAAAACAGAAAAGAAAAAGTCTTTGTACAGATGTATAGCTTCATGCTGGATTTTGTCCCAGTATAAGACAATTTCCAGATTCAACAGCCTACAGCACCAGGAAATCACTTTTATGAGAACTTTCTTGTTCAGCTATCACTGGTTTTTGTTGTTTTGGGTTTTTTTTTTCCTAGTGAAATTACAGATGTTCTGAGTTACAGAAGCCTCTATAAGAAAATTATATTTAAACATAAAATAAGTTCTTTTATAACTTAAACAAATACCTGCAATGATCAGGAAATGTCTCTTGCTGAAGATTACCTATTATTATTAACATTATCTTGTGCTGTATGTCCTGGTTTCAGCTGTAACAGTTCTTTATTCTTCCTAGTAGCTGGTACAGTGCTGTGTTTTGGCTTCAGTCTGAGAACAATGCTGGTAACACAGCAAAGTTTTAGCTCTTGCTCAGTAGCACTTACCCTGATTCAGGACTTTTCAGTCTCTCATGCTCTGCCAATGAGGAGGGGCACAAGAAGCCACGAGAGAGCAGAGACAGGACACCTGACCCAGACTAGCCAGAGGGGTATTCCATACCACAGCACATCATGTCCAGTATAAACTGGGGGGAGCTGGCTGGGAGCTGCCAATCACTACTTTGGGCTGGGCATAGGTCAGTAGGTGGTAGGCAATTGTATTATTCATCACTTGTGCTTTCTGAGCTTTCAGTTCTTCTCTTGTTTCCTATTATTATTATTGCTGGTATCCTTTCTATTATCACTATATTTTACTTTATTTTAGTTATTAAACTGTTCTTATCTCAACCCCTGGGGTTCATATTCTTTCAATTCTCCTCCCCATCCCATCCTTGGTGGGCAGGATGGGTGGGAGCAGATGAATGGTTGCATGATTCTAAATTACCGGCTGAGTCTAAAGCACAACAATATAGCAGACATTTTGTAATGCTTATGTATATTATCCAAAGTATTTCTGCATTTTAGGTGTTACAGACTTCCTAAATCAGAACTTCTGACTTGATAATCTAATATTTTAATAATATTCAAAGCATCTTGTAAGCAAACTACTTTGCCTATGCAGTCCAAACAAGCTCTTCAGCTCATCACATTTGTGATCTTTTTTGTGTAATAAAGTTTAATGGGCCTTCAGTCCTAAGATTTATTAATTTACACAATTCCCTTAAAAAGCAACAGCGGCAGCAGTTGCACCTTCCTCACAAACTGCTTCAGGTCTTATATTCTTCACCCTGTAACTCCCCCTAGACCCAAAAAGATCTGAGTTTGACCTTGTAACTTGATGAATTCTAGTGGTCAACAGCTATCTTCCCCCAAATAAGAAGAGAGAGCTCTGACACACTTGTTTTTTTAATGAACAGCATGAGAATGGAGAACTCTCTTGATGTCTTTACTGCATTACCATCACTTCATTTCATCGCTTAGATAGATTTTTTCTGTTAGACATAAGAATTTTCTTATGAAATTTCCTCTACATCTGTTATCTCCAGGGATATTCTGCTCTTACCATTCATTTAATATTACTTCCCTAACCTTTACAAATCCGAAAGATACTCTCAATGGTGTGAAAAGCAATAGATGGGGATGACAGGAAAGGCTGGTGTTCAATGCCATTCACAAATCATCAGGCAAATAATAAATTACAACATTATTAAACCGGCTTGCAAGAGAAGTCTACCTGTTTAGGGTGACCAATACAAGAAAAACAACAGTGAATGGCATAAAGTGACCCCAAACGTGATTGACTGACAGGCCTATTCTGGCAGCTGCAACTCAAGCAATATTACCCCCACAAACATCTGAATGAATAAGGAAAATAAATACATAAGTAAAATTAACCCTGAAGAAGAGATCAGGTACAACATCTAGTGATGAATGATAGCCATGCTAACACGGTATCAAGACTTATTACTTAGCATTAGCTCAGAAAAGAGACTCAGAAGAAAATAATTCCAAAAAGGGACTACTTGGACAATTTTGCAGCCATCCTTTTAAGTCAGAATTGGTCAAATCTGATAGGAAACAAATGAAATTCACCATTAGATTTGGAGAATCTAAAACTGAAAATAAAACATTCAGTCAGTTCGAAAGAACTGGACACAAAGTTTGGGACAGAGCCCATTAACAGTGACACAGACAGCTCTACTTACTCTAACAAAAATTATGCGCCAGCTGCTTATTCAGTTTGGGATGTAGGAATGTAGAACAGAACAAGCCAGACGTAACTGCCAAGATCGCATGAAAAGTTTATGATTTTCTAGTCCCCTGTTTTTTCCAAATCTACTGGAGAAAAGTTTTCTTTCTCTAATGAAGCATAGTTTCATTTTCTGGTCTAACTTTTCCAATTTATTTTTAATAAGAATTTGAGAGGTCATTGTTAACTTAGTTTTGCCAGAGCTTTTTTATTACTTGGAAATCACTGATTGAGAGATTTCTAAGGGAGGGGATCATCAGAACTCCTAGCCTGAAATCAGTGCTGTAGACTATACAATACCACTTTTTATTTTCAGGTTCAACTAGTATTTTTTTACAGTATATTTTATATTATAAAGCCACTAGTTTCAAGCCAAGAACCTTAAAAGGTAAAAGTCACAACCCATTGAAATCTGATGCAGTGTGAAGTTTAAATTGCTTGGCTTAGTATTTCTTGTAATCTATCTCCTGTCACCATACTCATAAATCATGGTCACGTCATGTCTTGGTATTTCTTTAGATAAAAGATTGTACTTCTTGAAAACAGTTTAAAAACACATACATATGCAAAATTCCCCAAAATATACAGCTTCCAAGCAATAAAACAGTCACCTAATATGTGACAATATGGGCTTTTTTATAATGCTGCAAAAGAGTCCAGCTCTGTATGAACACATGTGCTGCAAGGTGAACCACAGGTAACTGAAAACTGCCATCTAACTCCTCATTCTACTGAATAGCACTTGGGGTTACTACTGATTTTTACTCATTTGAGACAATGACCTCTACAGTTTAAAAAATTTGCAGGCATTCAATATAGGTGCCCCTCTTATCCTGCTTTCTGAGCCAAATAAAATAAAGATATGCAAATTTTTCCCTGATGCTAAAGAAAAAAAGAATTGTTTTGGTTTACAGTAGGAGGAAATATTGGGGTACTGCCTGTTAATTTAATTGCTGGCTTTAGATGTTGATAAGGTTTTAGTACTCTGGTACTACTTAAAAGCCTGAGAAGCCATTATCAAGATGGGTAACTGCAGCTTACAGAGACTGTGAATAAGAGTGGACACTTAAGAGAGACTGATAATAAAACAAGAAATCCACTTGAAAAATACACCAGAAATATTTATTATTAACCTGTCATGACTGAAGAAGTGCTTCATCATCTACTGCACTCTCAACTGAGAACATTCAAAGCATACATGTTATGTATCTAGCACCTTTCCTCCTCTCTGCAGCTGCTACAGCCTCAGAGCAGCAGCCGTTACACACCTGCGATCCAGTTGCCTAACCCATTCTTATTTCTCTGACAAATGATTTGGCTACGCCCAGGTTCTGAATCCTCCTGCAATTCTCAATGCCTTCTCCCTTATTTGCAACCTTCCCTTACCATATGCTCAACAGAAAATCCACCAACTACCAGGTGCAAAATTTCACTCCCTGACATGGTGATAATATTTTCCATTCTTCTAATCTGGTTGTAAAAAAAGGTCAATGCTCAGTATAATGTGCCTTGAACCCAACTGAAGTTCTAAGGGTTAATATCCTGTCATCATAGAATGGCTAGGGTTGGAAAGGACCTTAAGATCACCTAGTTCCAACCCCGCTGCCATGGGCAGGGATACCTCATCCCAGACCATGTTAGCCAAGGGTATGCCCAACCTGCACCCAGATCTCCAAAAAACCAAATCACATAGCATCCAAATTCCTGTATATACTTTGGAGATGTGATGTCATACAAGCCATGATACTGTCATACTCACAAGAAATTGCAGCTCGTTTGACTTCTCTCCATCACACTCTGCCTTAATTGAAGATGTACCTTAGGCAGGTAGCAAAGAGTGGTTAAGAGAGAAGAAATAAAATACCTACTAGTCTGTATGACAGAAGAAACATTAAGATAAGCCGTAAGAACAAGACTGCACCCTGGCATTTTTGCTCAGTACATGATGCAAAAACCATTTAAGATACCCAGGTCCCAGAACACTGCCTTCTTTACTTACTTCGTCATTTCATTAAACAGAATGAACTCTCAGTAAAATTTTTTTCAAGCTGAATAGGTTGCACTGTCCCACCAGTAACATTGCTCATGTAAGGAAACGTCATAGTAAAGCATTAGCCAGTTTTCATCCAGTGTGCAGAAAAATTTCCTTAATGTTCTTGTGAAGAATCTGACACTACCTTTAGTTAATTTTTGCTTAACTGCCATGTATCAAGTACTCAAAACTGAATTCTGCATCTTTATTTAAAAGTATTAAAAAAGAGAGGAAACACTGCATTTAGGATACCTATAAAATTCCCATGCATATATATTTGTCAATGCTACTGCCAATTAAAAAGCTATTTCATTTCTTCTGCAGTAACGAGCCACCAAGCTACTCTTTAAAATTTAATTTATACTACAAAACTTGCAATAACAATTAATATATACAACAAAACTATCCATTCCAGCAAGAATGGATAAAGATGTCATATATCCTCTAAAATAAATACATCAGAAGAGAGCAGTTCATACATTTACCAGAAATACATCCTGTATGTACAGAATACAATGGGGACTCAAGTGCCAAATCTCACAGTGGTAGACTTTATCAATGAAAGAATTACAGCTTTGCATCTTCTTTGACTACTAGACCAGAGTTCTCTTCGAAACTTTCCATGCAATCCACTTCTAACATCACCATAAGTCACCTTCAATCTTTAAAGTCAGAACCAAAAAATGCAATATTAGAGATGTTATGTATATAAGTGAATTTTTAACCAACTGGCAATTTTTACTAACACAACTGAATTTTAACACACCTTCCTCTAAACATAAGCAATAATGAGATCAAAGAATTCAAGCTCTTATTAAGAAAAGGATATCTTGGGGCTTCACTTTGAAAACATTACCCTGAATGAGATCTGCTACAGCAAGTGCATTTATTTTCCAGAAAAGAACATCTGATGTCACTGTAATATGATTGATAATACCTTCATACCACACAAGAAAACCTGAGATAAGATATAGAGATTTCCCCGTAGCATAGGATAAATCTGTTTGAACACAGAAAGAACATTCCTGCTTATCCTGAAGTACATAGATTAAGTGAAATTTGCATTATAAATATGACTGCAAAAATTCGTACCAGAAGATATTCTCTTTCAAAGATCTTCACAACTATTTATTAGTCCTCCACTCCTAACTCAATCTAAGATCTCAAAGTCAAGCTGAATTGCTCAGAAGCTTGTTATCACCAGAAATACAGCTTCATATATTAAATTACTCAAACACATAGTACTCAACCCTGACTTTACTAATCTGTCAAACCACCTGCTTTCAATGGATTTTTATAGGTACAACTGCTTTCAGGTCATTAAATAATCAGACACATAAACAGAAAGATTAATGAGTTATTATGAATTAATTAAGTTTTGTATGATGTTATAAATGAAACTGTTTAGCCTGGAGAAGAGAAGGCTCAGGGAGGGGAACTTCTTCGTACCTATGAATACCTGAAAGGAGAACGTAAAGAAGAGAGAGCCATGCTCTTTCCAGTGGAGCCCAGTTGCAAGACCAGAAGCAGCAGGAACAAACTGAAACATGGGATGTTCCCTCTGAACATCAGGAAACACTTACTGTGAGGGTGACCAAGTACTGGCACAGGCTGCCCAGGGAGGTTGTGGAGTCTCCATCATTGGAGATGCTCAAAAACTGTCTGGACACAGTCCTGGGCAAGTTTCTTGAGCAGTGGGGTTGTACCAGATGACCTCCAACCTCAGTCATTCTGTGATCACTACCAAGAGTACCTATAACCATGAGATAGTACTGGGCATGAAACTTTCGGTACATGTCTGACTACCTAAGATGTTCCCAAAGTTAAA
>JANRGW010054804.1:10946-23923 GCA_024733675.1 Psilopsiagon aymara | reverse complement strand
TGTGGCTGCCCCATCCCTGCAGTGTTCAAGGCCAGGTTGGACACAGGGGCTTGGAGCAGCTGCTCCAGTGGAAGGTGTCCGTGCCCGTGGCAGGGGATGGAGCTGGGGGAGCTTGAGCTCCTTCCCAACCTAACCAGTGCGTGATTTACTGACCAGTCACCCCAGCAGGAAGCCACTCAGATTCCTACAGGGAATCATTCAAAGATGTCCCCAATGACAAGATTTAATGCAAATGTTGGATTTCCCTTCTCAGCAGCATTTCACAGTAAAAGCTATGATCCTCCTTCTCAGTGTTCTGTATGCTCTCACTTTGTGTACCCAGCCTTGTGGGTATGGCAGCTCCAGGAAAAGCAGCTCCTTAGCAGAAAAGGCAAGCCAGGCTGAAAGGAGCTCCCCTTTTAGTGTCCCAAAAGCAGATTATCACACTCCCCTCCTCCCATTTTCTCATAGTAAGATGGCTGATTAAAAGCAACACTGTCCTACTCCCTCTGCCTAAGAATGCGAGAGAAGCTTGGTAAGAGAGCAGTGCTCTAGCACCAGATGGCACTGTTACCTGAAAATACACCAGCCCTGCTTAGAGACACAGGAGAGGCTGGGCGGAAGCAGCAACAGGAACGCAGACAGCATTTTGCCTGTATATACATCAGGCAACACTTGTCACAGACAGGCTGCCTCAGCACTCCCGGGAAGCTGGGTAAGCGCCAGCACAAATCAGCTGTGAGGAGCACATCACCTCCACAGACACCAGCCCCAGCTTGTCGAGAGATGCCCAGCTCAAGCAGGACCTGGAAACCTTGGGGAATGGGTCACCATCCGGGGGGAAGCAGGGGCTGTGCGGAGCTTTTCTGCAGTATCTTAGACCTGAGACAAGGTGTAAGTGAGATGCATTTAACTGCGAGAAGAGACTCCCCTAAAAACCTCACCTGGATGCCAACACCAATCAGTGTGACACAGAGAGAACAGAAGCCCATTTTAGCCACCAGCGCAGATCCCTGCGATTCCCAACAACCCACAGCCAGTTAAGCTGCGTTCTTCCTTGTGTGCAAGAAGGGTCTGCCCAGTAGCTCTTTCCTTTACCTGAAGCAAAAGGATTCCTCAGACTGTTGCCCTGGGAGGGAGAGGGCATTACAATGCAGCAGGGTTTTCCACCTTGGTGGACCACCGCTGGGGCTGCCATCTGGACACCATCAGTGATGTGGAGATTAGTCACTCACCACTCTGAATGGCGTCTGCAGCACACTGCCAGGCCTGGAGGAAAGAGTGGGGCTGCTTGAACCTCCATCTGCCTTTCCAGAGGCTAAAAAGGATGATGCAAGGAGATCTGTGTGACCAACTCCCTCCCGAGGCACAGTGCACCCACCTTTCTACATCTTTGGGAGTAGGAATAAAGACTGAATCCATGAAAAGTATTGCTGAAGCAAACCACTGAGAGCTCTTCTGCTGAGCCAAAGCTGGTCTCTGCTGGGTTGATGGTTAAGCGTGTGCTAAGGAATGAAGCATCCTCTCCCCCCTTGCAATCAGGTCAGTGTGTGCTGGAGGAACTCCTAATAGCCCGCAGCAAACATCCACCTTGCCAAACCCACCAGGGAACACGAGAAGGAGACATCTCAACAGAGAATCACTGTGCCTGCTCTCCAGCTGGTTAGCTCATGTGCTGCTGCTGTGAATACAAACCAGCCATTTAAATGAGCTCCTAATTGTTCACAGTTATTCAGAGAGAGCATAACCTGCAAGCAGCTTTAAGGCAGCAGGCAAATAAGAGACAAAGAACGGTTGAAGATGCTTTAAGAAGATCCATATATTCATGTTTTCTGAGTGTCACAGCCTGCAGTCCCCAGCAGTGCTGCCCCTCTAACAGCCAGCCCCCCCAGATGCGTGCTTTGCATTGCAGGGGATGATAACCAAGGTTTCTGCTCTTCCTTGCTCCGGTTTTTGGACTGGTTCACAAATTCAAGCAGCAATATTTTGGTCTCCCCCGGTCGTTCACAGTCTCTGCACACACAGGCAGTTTGAGCAACACTATTTATAAAGCTGCTTAAGATTCTGGACACAGCCAGAGCACTTTGATAGGATGTCAGCCATGCAACACCCGAACGGGGGAGGCTGACCCAGGATGGTTAGTGTGGTACAGCCCAGAGCCTCCTCTGCCACCTGCACAGCAGTCCCTTCCCCACAGACAGCCATGTTCCACAGTGGCTGCAATCTTCTCTCCTAGGAGGCAGGGGAGATATTAGCCTTCAATCCCTAGAGTGGCACTTCTGGCTCACACATGGAACCTCAATGCAAGCCCAGCCTGCAGGGCAAATCACTTTAGGGGTCTGACTGCAGACATGCCTTAAGGATCAATTCCCTCACATTCAACCATGTTTAGACCCAGAGCTGGAGCCCTGCCAGAGAGCCAAAATACTCCTTGAGGTGTAGGAACTGTAGCAAATCTGATAAACTTCGGCAGAATTCTTTTATCAAGTACAGAGTCTCCTAGAGGAGACAAAATACCACTGGAAAGCCACTTATAAATAGCTGGAGCTGAAAGCACAGCAAATGCTGTGTCATGCTACAGTGCCAAGTCAGCCCTGGGCAGCGAGGGCATGGAGCTGACCAATCTCTCACAGCTCCTGCGAGCGTCCTGCCAGCCCCGAGCCAGAGCATCCCCCTGGAGAAAGAGTCCTGGCTGATCTCACAGGCAGAACGCGCTCCCCAAACACACTGCAGTGCCCTAGTGCTCTGCTACAGACAGAATGCTGCATGGACAGACAGGCTGGATGAAGCCCAAGGAGGAGAGGCAGAGCAGTGAAGTTCGTGAAGCAGATCAGGACCTGGGTAAATCTGCTAACTGAGCGGAGACATATGGGATGCTCGGGCTGGGGACGGGGGCAGTTTCCATGGCTGGTGATTCAGAGCACTCAAGGGAAACAGATTTAGCTCACAAGGACACCAGTACCATCGCTGCCTCCTTGTCAGGACCAGCCAGGGCAGTTTTAGGGTCATCCTTCCAGTCCCTCCTCGCACAGGGCCGAGGCAGGAGCTGGAGTCAGAGGTACACTGCCTAGCTGCAAGACACAGCCCGCGTTCTGTGAAAGCCTTCCGTTAAACAACATGCCTCCTGAGCCACCCCAGCCAGGTATTGGTTTCAAAAAGCATAATCAAAGCCTTTACAACCAGTTCAAGAGCCCTCTGGAACACTACAGACCCATTTCCCATTCAGTGCAGTGTAGGTACCCCATGGGTGCGTTCGCTCCTGACCAACAGCAAAGCCACTCCCCCAGCTCACACTGCAGAAGTGTGTGAATGCTACTGGGACAATGCAGCACAATTGCATCATTGCCCAAAAAACCTCAGCTGCATTTTCTATTCACTGAAAGGGTTTCAATTATCCCCCTCCACATAAATGCTGTATTGGCCATTACAAAAAGAAGGAACAGTCCCTATTGAATCCATACAGCAGGCTACAAAACCCAGTTATTTAAGGACTGAATCTCCGCAAGCCCTGCACTGGAACACGCCTGCTTATTCAAGGGGTGAATTCACCACCTGTGGAATGGCTGGGGCAGCCTGAAACATCCTCAGCCAGAGCAGGTTTGATCCACTGCCTCCTGTTTGTACATCCCATAACACAAAACCCACCGATCTGCAATTCCCTTTAATAACTCTGAGACAACCTCACCAGGGCTGGTGACAGCAGTGATGCAATATGGACTCAGAAATGTCAAACCCCTTCAGAGTCTGACTCCGTACTAGCAGAGCGAAGCCCTGTATCACCCCTTGCACAGGTAAGTCCAGTGGGCTGACTTTTCCTTTCCTACCATCTCAGCCAGAGCACAAGCTTTCAACTGTATCAACGTGATCATACAACACTACCACATCCTTTTGCCTTCAGATGTTTTCTAGGCTGACACCTAAACCATCTACCATAAGCATTTCAGATCTGCGCCAGCAATACAAAACAACACAGCATTTGCCCAGCAGAACATCCAGCATCTGCATCCGAACACTGCTCTCCTCTCCGTGTCACTTCACAGGTACCCATTCAGTTATTCAGTGGCACATTTGATGTGACAGTAATTCCAGAATTATAGCTCTGGGAATCTTCTTTTCCTTGGCAACAAAAAAGCACATATATAGATGGCTCACACAAGTCACTGAGCTGTAAGTAAATACTTCCATCAATGGCATTGAAAGCAGAGGAGCAATACAGCCGGATGTACCCTGGTTTTGTAGGCAGTTCCCATTCTAAACCTGGAACTGCCCCTTCACTAACAACTCTAAAAGGTCACCTCTCAGAGGCGAGGGAAGATTGAGTGTCACCAGACTCACCCCGGAGCTCACTATCTTCCTATAACCATCAAGGCCTAAAGTCTCAGAATTTTCCTCACTGGGATTTAAGACTGTTTTGAAGGATGAAAAGGAGGTGGATCCTGCCAGTGGATAACAAAGTAGGGAGAGCCCTGAGGTGCCCCCTTATGCTTCCCTGGTCAGTGGAATTGCCCCCAGTCCAGCAGGATGGGTCAGGGAAGGGTCCCTAACACTGGGACACTGACACACCGGTTGGGCACAAGGTCTTGGCTTTCCTGGGATGCTGACAGAGAAATCAAACACGAGGGGTCGAGACAATCTCCCCCCTTCCACGTGCCAGTCAAATACTGCGCAGGTATAAAGTGTGTTTGTTCCCCCCAACCTTGCCACCCACCCTCCAGAGCTGCTAGCTCAGCCCAAGGCCTGAGATGAGCTGAGGTCTTTCATCTCTGAGCATCTTCACTGCCTCCATGGCCTCTCTCAGGTGTAACCTGACTGGGTGTAAGTAGCTCTGCTGAGGATGCTCTTAGACGAATAAGGGCTCACTATAGAGAGCATGAGCAGAAAGCAGTAAGAGCTCGTTTGCCTCAAGTCAGCAGTTCTGCTCCAAACAGACACACGGCTGTCAGAGAGGCTTTTTCTTTCCCCGTTAAAGCATTTGCCTTTCACAGCAGAAAGGCACCAGATCCCTTAGCACAGATGTGACGCTGAGTGCTGCACTGTACCCGTGCTAACAGGCTCTTGGGAATACCTTAACCAAGAAGGAAAACCACTAAGGACAACTGATGCAGATAACCACATACAAAGCCACTGATCCCTGTCCCTACAGTGGCAGCCTCCAAACATGTGCTTTGTGCATCTGGATACCTTTGCACCAAAGTGTACAAACTGGTGAACAACTTATCAATAGCCTTGTCTCAAACCCAGCCAGCTACCCTTGACAGGGAGCCCATACTTCCTGGAACTGCAATTCACCTGATGTTTGCTTCCTAAAATAACCTTTTTTTGAGGATAGACTGCTATGCATATATATATAGTAGGTAAGTGCATATTTTGCTTTAATATCAGGCTCTTTGTTATGTGCCATATCCAGAACATGTTCTTTGCTTCAATGACTTCAGTTATAATAGAGGGATTTCAGCCCATCACAGCCCTGCCGAAACACTGAGCCATAAACACAGTTATAGGTTTGCAAACACTATAAAAGCACCCTCACAAGATGATTTAGAGAGCTCTGCTCCCCTGACAGCCAGAGCAGCGCTCGGCCTCCTCCTCCCTGCCTCCAGTAAAATGGAGCTTAACAGAACTCTGCCTCCAACCAGCACTGCCAAAACGCCATGGAGAGGCAGGGGACAGGGCTTGCAGGCTGGTGACTGTGGCCATGGAGAGGCAGGGGACAGGGCTTGCAGGCTGGTGACCGTGGCCATGGAGAGGCAGGGGACAGGGCTTGCAGGCTGGTGACTGTGGAAGGCAGTGACGGGACAGCAGACTGCAGTCACCGAAAAGCCACATGGCATGAACTGAAGAGCGTTACCACGTCCATAAGCAGAACTGCTCCAGGACGCTGAGCCGCAGGCATGCCCTGGGAAGGTCCACGGGTTGCAAAGCCTTAGGCTGCACTAGATGGTCATCCCTCATTAGACAAACTGGGATCTTCCTTAAAGCTGCCCCTGCTCATTACTGCCACTGTGTACCCCTCAGATTTGGCAGGCCCCCAGGCCCGATGCACAATCTCCAGCCACAGGATGCTGCTATGCTTACAACAGTGATTTCTGCACTTGAATTAAGATTCCCCAACTTTGCAGGCTGTGCATATGTGAAAGGACTCTGTTACCAGCCACTGACACACAGCTGGTGCTAGTACATGGTAACTATGCAAAAGCAAGTGCACTGTTAACTAAGTGGGCGATAGCAAGCCCAGAACATGGTACTTCTCCATTTGAAGGTGTACACTGCAGATACTCAAGTGCATACTCAAGATACTGTCAAGATTAAAAGGTACGTTGAGTATACAGAAAAAGCAGGAAAAGGGATACTTTTGCTATGAATATGACTGGCTATGCTCTTACCACAAGCTAAAAGCCATCAGAAAGATCTTAAGGTCCTTTCCAGCCCTAACTATTCTATGATCCTATGAGTGACAGAATCCTGTAGTGAAAGGTCTTCAGCTGGGAGCATCGGCATCAGATGAGCCCCAGACTCATCCCCAACAGGCACTGATAGGCTTTGAGAGACTTCTTAGATGCACCACTTCTCAGGTGTGCTTTAGGAGAATTCCTGCACGTCACACCACCACCCAGTGAGCACAGAGCACCCCTTTCTCCACACAGCGCCAGCTTCCATCCCACTTAATTCATTTGCCTGGATTCATTCCTCATTACCCCGGACCCAGGTGCCTGCCTCAGCCAGCCAGGTATGCAGCATTCCCTTTATCCTGTCAGGTATTTAACAGTGCCTCACACCTTGCTGCTTCCCTCCTTTGCCACAGCCTTAGGCACTGAAGGCTGAGAATACAGATGTGTATGGAAAAAGCCCAGCAAACAGGAGGAAGCACTGGTCAGGATTCCTAAAGCCTTAGGAACCACTTGTGCCATGGCATTTACTAGGGCTGAAGCTGCTACTTAATTAGGTTTGCTTAATGAGTCATATTAACCAGCATGTACGAAAGAACAGGTTTGCTATTAGTGCGAGGACCTCACTGGATTATCTGGGTGAAATGCTGCCATTACAACAGTCTTTTTTGCATTTTATATACTTAACCATGACCTACATTCCCGTGCTCAGAGGAGGCCAATCCAGAGGGAATGTGCCTCTTTAATCAGCTCCAGCAGTTTTTCAGGGTTCAGCAGGGATGGATGGAGCAGCCTCATGTCTCTTCAGATAACACACAGCTACAGAAGCTCCAGGAGAGAGTGGCAGAACAGCCATCAAGTTCAAGGAAGGCAACAGGACCTGCAGCCCAATCTGAGCAGCACCCTCTGCTCCGGAGACCATTGGGATGGACGAACACAGCCTGCACATGTGACGGCCCTGGCCGGATGCTTCACCTCCTTGTGCAATGGGTTGTCCCCTGCTGAAACTGAAGCCAAGACAGGGTTTGAGGAGGGAGATGAAACCAGAAGCAACCTTACCTCTTGTCTCCAAAGAAGGGAAGCCATGAGCCACTGGTACCAAGAACACAGAAACAAGCAGACTCACTGGCTGCATTACAACACAAAGAGGGAGCAGGAACTCCCATGCAAGGGTTGCACCTTACCCTTATTACCCCAAAGTTTTGGGAAACTCAAAGAGGTTCCAAGGTGCAGCCTCTCCTCTACTACTACAGAAAAAAATACAACCCAACCCCCCCCCCCATAACCCACCCTAAGAAAACCCCAAATCAGAAAAGAACCCCCAAAGGCTCAACAGAGAAGGAATCTGCGCAGAACTGCTCTTGGGCAACAAGTCCAGGGGGGCATGCCCTTCCCTGAGGGCTTCCCCTTGACACCAGGGACATGGCCACAGGGCATCAAGCTTCAGGGATGACAGCTCCCTCTGAGGGCATCAGGGCTGCCGTAGGAACCAAGCACTGACAGAATAACACATCCCACTGCCACAGCCTTTGGAAAACACTCATTTGGTCAGTGCTCTCTCCCCATCAGGAGGAAGCATTCCAGATTTACCCTTCTGCAATCCTGTGCCTATTGAGCTGTTTAAACCCCCAGCCATTTCTAAAAGCTGACCCACACCATTTTTGTGCCCTCTCTATTACCACCAGCAACAATGATCCCGATCCCTCCAAAGGTTTTGTTGGTGCATGAAGCAGAACAGGATATACCCAATACTGCAAAGCTCAACAACACCGAGAGCAACAAAAATGCCTCCTGCTTTGGTATATGAAGCAGTTCAGATGAGGAGGCGCACAGAGAATGTGCATACAATAAGCTGTCACCAAATGACAAGGATTATGTTGCACTGCGCTAGGGCTGAGATTTAAGCAGCTATGAGATCACCAGGGGTGTGGTAAGAAAGCCACAGATGGAAAGAAATCACACCAGTTTCCCCCTTTTGTTCACCTCATCCCAAACAGAGCTAAGGAGAGATCAGGCTTAAAGTTCCCTCCGACTGGAGAGAAAGAAGGACACCCGCTCCTTTGTTAGGGTTTCAACTCCTTTCCGTCACGAGTGCAGCTCTACTGACACACAGGCTGGGGAATGCTGGTGACAAAGGCCTTGCCTGCACTAAGGCAGCAGCCAGACCGCGTCCAGATGCTGGTGACCTACCGCAGGGCAGGCAGAGCCTAACGCTGTGGCAGGACCCAGCACCAGCAGCCGCATCCTACTCCTCCCTCCTCCGCTGCAGCACCAGCATCTCTCAAGGTCCTGAGGTTCAGCATCACATCCTCTCTCAAACTGCTCCATCCCATGTGCCAGACTTGAGGAAATGAAGCAAAGATCCCAAACTCTGCTGTGTGCAAGCACACACCTCACACTGAGCTCTACCAGAGCATAACAGTCCTGTTAAGGGATGAAGATGGGAAGTCTGCTCATCCTCCTCACACAGCCCTTGGCTGAACTGTCATTTCTCTTGCCATTTTCAAGTGTTGACTTTTCAAATCTCAACCAGCGAAGCATCACCCGGGAGTACACCATTAACTCCTCCAGGCCTGGGGGCCAAGCCACGGGAGGAGGCAGGACAAGCAGATTCTCCAAAGGCTTCAACCTATGAGGGCTGAATTCTCTACACAAGAAACAACCAATCTCACTGAGAATCCATGCAGAAGGGTTTGTGAGCCTGCAGTATGACATCCTCAAGGGCCACTGAGCTCATCTCTCTACTTCTGTCAATGCTCAGACCAAGGTAAGGTTACTCTTCACAACTACCTCAAGATAGTGGAGCACCTCTTTCAGAGGCAAAGTGTAACCCCACATTTTTAGGGTAACTTAAGCCACCACTTCCATTTAAGCTGAAAGATAAAAAGAAGGCTCTCCCCTTCCGGGTACCTGATCAGCAGTAACACAAACCCTTTGTGGCACAGTCCTAGCAGACATACAAGTCACCTCCGAAGCCTTCCCTTGCCTGCAGGGCTTGCACTGACAGATGGTTTGTGTACAGTTCTCCTTTCACAAATCTCCATTTCCAACCCAAGAGGCAAATGCCACCTTCCTGGGTGAGATGATTTTACTGAAACTCCAACTCCTACCACCCCAATTTCTGACCCCTCAGGATGGAGCCCCCACCTCTATTCTTACCACACTTCCTTCTTCCATGCACAAAGCATACATGTTGTTTCAGCCCTGAATTCAGAGTTCCTCGGATTTCAGTCTGCTCAGCAAACTAAGATGGTAACACATAAACAGGGATTATTACACATTTACGTGGTGGTGGGGCACACGCTTGTCCATCTGTGCTCAAATTTCTGCCACAGCTGTGGTCCAGAACCTCTTCAGGATTACAGTCACAGCTACACCACCCATAGGAAGCAGCACTAAGCATCCTTAACAGTCACAAACACAGAGCTGCCACAGGCTCCGGGTGCTGCAGATTCAGCAGTAACGGTAACTGCAATAGGCACCCTCCAGTCATGTTCTCCATCCAGCCACCTGAAGCCTCCAAGCACCTCAGTGTTAAAGCTTTGAAGTGTCACATGCTTTTTGAACAGAACAGCCCAAAGATCAGAAATGGGCTTCAGAATCAAAGCCTGTAATTCAAAAGTCCCAGCTCTGTTTCATCTAGCAAAGACGATTTTGATACAGTAGCTTTAAAAGAAAATGAAGTTTAAAAGGAAGCTGCTGCTCTCCTTTCAAGAGGATGTGATGATGGGCAGAGTTCTTCATCTCAGAAAGCCATCATGACAATGGCAAGTGAGATTTGCAATTGAATCCTACTTCTTTCACATGCACCAATCACAGACCTCTCCACAAAGCTCACGTAACACTCCAGGCTCGAATGCATCAAGACAAACTGCAATTTTCCTCTTGCAGAACACCTCAGCATCAGAAGTCCTACAGCAACGACGCAGAGATGGCATGCGATGGATAAATGCTTCAGTGGGGAAATCACCATGGCTTCCTCTGGGAGGGAACAAGTATAAGGACAGAACAGTGGAGATACTCCAACACTGCACAAACAAGCGTATTGCTGCATGTTACCACCAGTCTGGGCACTCAGACAACACTTAGTAACAGGAAAACCACCCCTTTGTGATGTGCACAAAAGTAGGGAAGTGAAAAAGTACGGAGTTTCCTGGAAAAAAGTATAAATCACTTATGATGGGGGAGTTGGGTGGGATAAAACCAATACAGATCTATCAGTGTGACACTAACAGCAGCAGCAGCTTTTGTGAACGGAGCACCAGGACGATTCAAGACACTACTGCAGCTTCAAAACACTTGAGAGCAGCTCTGATCAATAGCTGCCTCACCCTTACAGCATGGCTTAGCAGAGATGGGCAGCTTCCAATACATCTGATAAAGCAAGACAATGCCTCTGCTCAGTCATGCATTCCCCCCATCACTCAGGTTTCACCCAAGTGACATGTCAGTGGCATGTGCCTCCAGTAAAACCAGCTATTTATAGCAAGGTGGGTGTCAAGAAGGGTAACTTCACCCAGCACTCGAGGCCTGGGTGCAAATCACAGGCCACACACTGGCATTTCTGATTAAAAGCTCTTCCTGGTCTCTAATGGAGATTTGCCACTTTGCTAACTCTGGGTGTAGCTGAACGTGACAGGTACCTTCTTCTCCTGAAAGCACTGCTGGGATGAGGCTAGGCTGGAAGGAGCAGCACTAGCTATGCACATAGCACCTACTAACCCTGCGGTGCTCCCCCTGGAGCCTCATTCCTTCATGGGAACATAAACACCCTTTGTTTTGCTTTTCCTCAGAGCACAGAGAACCCCGCTTCATTTCAAATACCCTACAGCAATTAGGTGGGGAAAATGCCCTTTTAGCTCACATACCAGTGGCTGTGTATTGGCAGGAAACCCCTAAAACCCAGCTCAACATCACTCCTCTGGGCAGATGCAACCCAGAATAGGGATGGGACCACTCTCTGAAGAGCAACAAACATGCTACTGCCCTGAGTAACTGAGCTCCCAGGAGAAAATGAAAATAGCAAAGATAAGGGATGGGAGAAAGGATCTTTAAGGCACCTGAGACTGGTATGTGAAGAAAGCTAAACCTAATCAAAAGGCATAAACACTTCAGGGCCTCTGAAGCAGTAAAATGGTATAAAACTCAAAGAAAGAACTATGAAAGCCCTGTTATCACACCAACCTTCTGCCTACAGCAGCAGTAATACACCTCATCCTCTTACTGCTCAGCAGGGACTAGCTAGAGCCAAGCCAGCACTCAAGAACGGCAATTTGGCTCTTTTCTACCATGCTCAGGAGTACACACAGGTTGGACAATGATGCTATCCACATCACTCTGCGTCTGATCCTTCATCTTCCCTTTTACACCTTCACTGCCAGCACTATAGCAATCTGAACCCAACTGGAGTGAAGTTAGCAGCACCAACAAGAACGACGGGCATTTCGCAGGGATTTCTTCAGCTCTTTCCAAAACTAGTCCCTCGGACTCTCCAGCTCCTGGGGTGTTGGGGTCGCTGCCATCTTCACATCAACAGGATTCTTCCACAGGAGCTCCACAGAAGCAGGAGCTGCAGTGTTGCTCAGAAATGCTGCTACAGAATGGCTTGCCAAACTGTACTAAGCAGTTGTAAAGCTCCAAGCTGGGGAAAGCAAGAGCTTTCCACCCTGAGTTCGTTGACCCCTCCACATGCTCACCCTCAGCAGCATTAAGAGCACAACATTCATTTACAGAAGCAGGTACAGGAGCTGGAAGCCAGGAATCTGTCCTACAAACACCAGCTTTAAAAGCTGCTCTGTTCAGTCCTTTCATTTCTCACCACAGCTCTCCCGACAGCAAACACTTATCAATGCCAGGTTAGAAGAGATTCGTTCCACTATCACAAGTTTAGGTCCATGTCAGTCACCACAGGCAGTAAAGTGCACTCAACAGTAACTACCAGAGGTAGGGTGGGTGATGAGTTGGGTATACCCAACTGACTGTGGCCAACAAGGTCAGATGCAGACTGTCAAACCCAACATGCAGGGGGTCCCCACCAGCTTCCAACCATCTCCACAACTGCGAAAGGGAAGAAGAAAACAGCTTTTGCAGTGTGTGCTCATTTCACAGCAAGTGTGCCAGCTATGGGAGGCCTCAGAGAAGAGTATCTTCTCTACAAAACTGCCTTGCTTGCATGGTTGTACAGATGCTAATCTGAAGAGAATGCAACTGCTTAGGGCAGGAACAAAAGAAGCCAAAGCATCCCTGTGAGATACACACATTAGGTGTGAATGCACATTGTGTGTTAGCATCCCAAAGCCAATTAAACAGTAGAATACACAGAATTAGTGCAACACACACTCAGGCCCCATTCCCTACACAAAGACATAATTCAACTCAATTATGTAAACCCTTGGGCAAGAGAAGATAGATCCTAAATGGTAACCAGTATCCATGGATGGTGATCTCATATTAAATGAGGGACTCTTCATCAGGGACTGGAGGGTCAGGAGAGGGGAATGGCTTTAACTGCCAGAGAGGAGACTGAGATGAGCTGTTGGGCAGAAGCTCTTCCCTGTGAGGGTGCTGAGGCGCTGGCACAGGGTGCCCAGAGAAGCTGTGGCTGCCCCATCC